>DVZK01000146.1:0-14284 GCA_018236665.1 Calephelis perditalis | reverse complement strand
AACATCCCGGCCTCAGGTTGGGAACGCACCATTACCACCTTTGGTGTCTCTAGACGTCGGGAATTTCTTACCGTCAGGAAATCCGTCTGCTTGTTTGCCTTCCAATATCATAAAAAAAATGTCTGACATGTTAGGAACTCTCTACGTAAGTCAGTATTTCGAAATCTTTAAAACCTAAAAGGTGTAAAACTTAACTAATGTTCCTCTACATTCAACACCATTTTTGCTTTTCAACAGGTTAAAGATCAGATAACTACAGTATAAATAACTCATTAGGAATGAATGAATGAATATTTTATTGCGCATTAATAAAAATACATGTGAACATTTATTAATTTTTAATTAGCTTAGTAAAAACTTATACTCATTGGTACTTATGCAAAGGGAACAAGGGACAACCCTGGCATCATAAAATAAATTAAAAATATAAGTTAAAGTGGTTTTAAGCATTGTTGCAAATTGCTTATGCAGATTGTTTAAAAAATAACTAAACTAACTTGTTACTTTGCGATACTTGTTAGAGTTTTGATACTAGGAACATTTATTTATTTTGCTATTATATAATTATTGTGTGTTATTGGGCATTTATAGTTGAAGTTTGTATTTACATATTTATACATTATACGTGATTCTTAGCACTAATTGTAAAACTTAAATAAATTTCGAAATTGTTTTATGATGGCTATGAATACTTAAAAAGGATTTGTTTTGTTAGAGAAATAATGAAATTTTAACTTACTCTTATTAAACGTACTACAATTTAATTATGCCATCATTCAATTCATCACCTTGCACTCCAGTCAAACCCTTGTGGTTTTTAGTTTGCCAGGGATAAATGAAAGTTGTAGAAATTGCTTTGAAAATTTATACATAGAAAAATGTATACATAAGTCGGAGGTTGAAAATTGTCAGCATTAAAATACGGACTCATGTACATTTTGAATGCTTTAAAAAATCAAGTAATTAGGTTACATTTTGAACTTTAAATTTTATGAAATATCAGTAAATCAATTTGTTTTTAATTGTACACAAAAAGTCACAACACTAGTTGAATGAAGTTCAATGTTGTACAAATGTTTTCTGTTACTTTATTTCTGTTAGAGACATTTTCCATGAAACCTAAAACAGAAAATCCAACTCAATACCTTAGTTGTAGTGTCTGATTTAGATTGAATCTAACCTCAAAGTAAGCTAATAAGCTTCGTGTTTCGGGTGTTAGCCAACGATTCTATTACATAAACATACGTAGATAACATAATAAACTTAATGAACTCATCAGACCCAGAAATGCAGACATCTAGATGTAAATCACAGAAATGTCTGCCCCCATCGGGAATCAAAAGCCTCCCAGTTGGACATCGGATTTAGGAAAGTACGCTTACCACTCAGCCAACTAGACGGTCAAAGGATGTCAAACATACACCAATTGCTTAGTTCAAGTAAAGCTAATAGTATTACTTAGCAAAGTGACTGGTTTTTTATTTTATTTTAGTTTTAGCCAATGTAACCTTAAAGTTTATGTCAGAATTCTAATGATACCTCGTATATTTAAATTTGTTCAGGCAGCTACAAGTTGTGCGACCGTAAAACATGACACTAATTTTTCGTGGCTGCCGTGAAATAAAATACGCGAAAGTAAGATTGTATCCAAGATTATTCAAAGCCGGCATATCTGGTAACTTGATAACATTTATTTTTTTAATGTCGATGTAGTTTTAGAGATTTAAGGGCAGGAGAATGCCTCGAGTCCCAAAAAAACTGACAACTGCGGGTTTGTTAGTAAAAAATGTTTTCCAACCCGTCGCACCTACGCTCCATTTCTGCAAATGTACCCTTTTAAGGTGAAATATTCCTACAAAAAAGCAGCGATGACGGCTTAATAAACGATAGAATCGCAACAATGCTGCGCTTTTTAGTGTTTTTTGTTGTTTTGTCGGTGTCAGTCCCTCGTCTGCGGATTTGCACAGATTTGAATGCGCCCGACGGCAACGATGTAAATCCTCTTTATCTGCAACATTGCTACATCAGGATGATTCTATTCCCACACGCTATAGAATTACATTGATGTTACCGATGACATCCTTATTATTTTTTTGTAAAAATACGTTTTATCCACATCTTTAAAAAAATCTCTATTTCTCTTTGTCAAAGCATCACACATGATTTAATAATTTCACTACCAGTTTCTTATGTTAACTTTTATTGTCAGGAAACGGTTTCTATAAAAATATACTCAGAGCAACATTATAAAATTTGAAAAACTTAACGAAAATACAAATTTGAAATTCGAATTCTATATTCATAGTTAAGACAGAATGTCTCTCAAATCTATCGAGGCAGTTAGTCAAAAAAATGATAATTTGTGTATGTTAAACCGAGAAAAGTCATATATTAAAAGACTTATATTAAAAGACATATATTAAAAGTAGAACGATAACATTGTGTTGCCAACAAAACCGTACAACAGTTAAATATTCCGGTAATGATATCTAAAATTTTTTAATGAGAAATTTATTAATGTATTTATTTAACACTTTGTACTCACGAAATGTAACAAGCAATATTAATTTATTTATTATATTATCTATTTTAATTACTTAAAAATTAACACAAAATATCATTAAAATTAATTTAAAATCAAATTAACACCAATTAGAAGAAAACAAAATGATTGTTTGATTTGTACAATTTTGTTTTAGATGTCACTTTCTGATGTTAAATACGAATACGTCAATTTGTAACAACATACAGGTATACAATATAATATAACCTTATGATATTTATTACCACAGAACAGCGACGCACCTATAACATCTATGGTATAAGCCACTGTGTGATTGTCTATCAGGAGAGACGTTTGCTAGCTCGTTGTCTTTTCCCATAAAAATAGTGACACACTGAGCTGATTTTGCAAAATACATAATGCACTATAGACAAATAGTTTTAATTATTATTTCTTATGTGAGTAATCTCTGCCGCCTTCTAATTTCTAAATCCTAACATGAGTTACACGTCACGTTGTGCGTCTGCAGTGGACTTATGAATTACTGAATCTATCAAATTCAAATTTTCACACCGCGCAGTTTGATAAAACTTGAAGGAAGGATAGTATTCATCTCAATATATCGCGGGCGACGCCGTGGGTAAAAGCTAGTAATATGTCCAACAACATTTGTGTTATTATTTTATCTAACACTTGCTAAATTAAACTTTCCTTCCAAAACTTTACACAGGGCTTTGTTTTAATTAGTAAGCTTTTTTAAGTACACGTATTGTATATGTAGACGCGCGTAGCAACGCGGCTACAGCGACGCGTAGCACGCGCTACGCTGCAGTTTCTTCGAAATAAACCATAAGATTTATTAAAATGTTGTTAAAATTCAATTCATTTTGCTTTTTTATGCAGTTATTGTGACAATTTCAATATTATACGTTTAATAATTTACATGGTTTTTTTATATTTTATAGGCAGACAGCCTATAAAAACAATATATGTTTTGTAGTTTAGTACTGCCTTTTAATAATGTCATTCGTTAAATATGTACTAGATGTGTAAGATTAAATTAGGCGAATGTCATTTAAGAAAAGTGTATTTTTTGCGTTCCATAAGTAAGTTTTTTATTAAAAACTTTTGTTGAAGTTGCCTTGATTGTCCGTTAATTTGTTGAGTCTCGCAACTGAATTTGAGACTATATACTATCGTGTCCCATCCTGGATAGTAAGCCGGGATCCGCGGCCATTTAAACAATCCTACTGGAGATTTGTTTAAATAGCCACAGATCCCGGCCATAAGACAGAAATACATCAGTATCTAAGCGAGATCATGACACTGAAAGTAAATTTAAAAAAAATACTCGAAGTTCGAAATGGAGAACATACTTTTCTCTCTTTTAAGCATTTTTCTTATAATATCCAGAAAAGTGAAACTTCCTTTGTGGCGTAAGATAGTTTTTTTTTTATTTCACATTAAAAACTAAAGCAATCGTCATTAAGTGCATCACTCACACACTTTTTGTTTTCGGAGAAATAAAATTTAAAATTGATTTAAAATTTCAAACACTACATTCAACAAACACACTTTCCTTCTTTTATAATATTGTTCGTTGCAAATTTTAATATTTCTGCTGTTTGCACAGAAATAGTATAAATTTTAAGATTTTCTGAGAATTTCAATTCTAAACTGTTTATTAAATTTGACTTTCTAAGTTTTCTTAGAAGTGTACCAAAATAGTCGTATACATTCATACATCTGTTCGCCAAAGATACAATCAACGTATTTTAGGTATTGAAAAACTCGATCCCCAGCTTTGAAGATTTTTTGACATGTTTTAGAGTTTAATTACAATGCAAAGTCTTAATTTGGCCGCCGCGACAGGTTTTTCAAAGACAGTTACATACATTAAAGACGAAAGGCTAAGAAGAAAACTGTTTATTGTGATGTTTCATGTAAATTGTAATATATTGCGACATGTAATATTTACAGCAATAGTGAGATCAGAGAGTAAAGAGCGATCTCATCGGCATTAAATAATAAATAAAAATAACAGTAATAATTCGCATATAGTAAAACTGCAAAGAATCGTCTTTTAATTCTTCAATGATGTCGTTGAATTAGACAAAATATGAATATTTTCCTTAATTTCGCTGAGATTATCAGATCTAGATTTGGTAGCAATTGGACCATCTCGGACGTATGATCTTTTAAACAATACAAAGACTTTTAAAAACCGATTTAGAAATGACGTAAAAATCGATTAACATTTATGTAACTTGTAACAAAAAAAATATAGGAGTCGAACATATAAATAACCTCCTCCTTTTTTGGGAGTCTGTCAAAAATGAGAAAGGACACGCTCATGGTTCGATCATGTGGAAAGAATGGAAGATGAAAGATTTGTGTAACGTAATATATATACAATGTAAACATTGTTGGCTGTAGGTAGCCGAGAAGACTTAGGGAGACTTAATAAATTCTGTCGCGGTTCTTAAGGTGTTGCATAATATTAGGTTCTTTCATTTAAAATTGGCGTTTTGTATGGGAGGAAAAAGGCGATTATTTTTTAATCCTATCCTATTCCATTCTATTTATTTCCTATTAATATTATAAATATGAAAGTTTGTGTTTGTTGACTAATTCACGCAAATTGCTGAACCGATTTTACGAAATTTGGCACACACATCGGATAGTTCTTTAGTTTTACTTAGACCTCTGTGGTCTAGCGGTCCAAGTGTTTGACTTGACTTCATGAGGGCAACAAAAAGAAAATGTGGTATTTCCAATGTTCCAATTTAAAAAAAAATGTTAGTCGGGATTGGATATGTGCCCGGTTGGCCACGTTTCACATCGTGGGACTTAGTGTCGTCGGCTAGTGGTAGATGCCCTGGTTGTGCCTCTGCCTACCATTTCAGGGATATGATACTTTACTTCACTTTTTATCCCGAAACAATGCAACGCCGCAGGCAATAGCTAGTTTAACATATTTATTTGATCAAAGTATGAACTATTGTTTTCTATCCCCTTATACCATCTCATAGGTAGTTTATTGATCATTTTGCCAAAAAAACTATCCGGATAATCAATAAAATCTTCGAAGGCAGTTTGGACTACTCCATAGTATAAATTTTAAAGAAAGAAAAAAATTCGCCTCAGACGGGATTTGAACCTATAACCCTTGGTTTCAATCTGACACAATTGAATCCATTTAGTTATTCAAATTTAGAACAAAATAGTTATCTGTTTGAGCTGGGTCAGGGGCGTATGGTGGATATCTTAAACATTCCAAGTGAAATCCATGGTAATTGAATTTTTGCAATTTTTTTCCTTTCAAGAAGTTATTTAAATTTCGAACAAAATGGTAATCTGTTGGAGCTGGGTCCGGAGAGCATTGTCGATGTCTAAGACATTCCAAGTATAGCTCTTCTAATTTAACAGATATCTATTGTGCAGTGTGCGGTCTAGCGTTGGCGTAGAGCACTTGACTAGCCTCTGTCGTTTACCAGGTAGCTCACCACTACAGCACTATTAAAATCGCCCTCACACAGGTTTGTGGGAGTGTGTCGTTATCGAACAATAGGTAGTTTCAATGAATATTTGTTTTGTTACCGTAGTCCCCAGCGTGACTATTTAGATTATCCGATTAATTTGGTTACTTAATTATTTAATCTCATTTGCCGCTACGACGCGCGTTACAAACTCGGTCGCTACTTCTCCGGTTTAAATTACACGTTAATACGATTCCTATGAAATTCTTAATTAGTAACGCTATAGTAAACCATAGAGTTTTAAAAACGTATCTGAATAAAGGAAATAGGTTATGTAACTATTTATTATTTTTGTGTATAATCAAATGCTCTTTTAATAGAAATGTTTTGAAAGAATTGCTGAGCTATTCTGAAAATTTTCCGATATCGCATTTTTCCATTTTCAGTTTTTGAAAGCATCATCACTCTCATATCCCCGAAAGGCAGGTAGTGGTACAACCAGGGCACCCACGACTAGACGAAGACACTAAGTCCAATGTGATAAAATGTGATAGGTGGCAAGCCTATAGCCTGGGTAACTGGGTGTAACTGGGCACATTTCCAATCCCGAGCAACATTTTTTTTATTAGATTGGAAATTGGAAAACCCCAATTTCCGTTTTGTTGGCCGACCCGGGATTCTAACCCGGGACCTCATGCAGTCAAGTCTAACAACTTAACCGCTAGACCACAGAGGCTATTTTATTTCTCTATAAGCGATTCATTTTTGACTTACCAAAAAATGCTCTATACTAAAAGTGTACTCGAATGTGACGACACGGTTGAAGACTTTGTATCACACATGAATTTTGATCGATAGCTATATCAAAACTTGCGTTTAAAGAATTTGTTTTTAAACAAAAGTTGCTTCAAATTGCATGAACAATAAATTGGTCATATTATTTTGAAAACGAGGGGTGTAATAACATTTACATATTTGTGTACAACACATATTATTTATTACTTAAATATTAATTTTTTTACATATAATCTGACATGATCGAGATTGTTCTTAGCGAACTTTCGGCGCTATATGTGCTAATCTACCAGCTAACTCCGTGTCGAAACCGGATAGTGCCAGACTCTGTCCTTATCCGGACAAGTTACATATTACATAGCACTCGATATCACTAACGGCCAATAATAATAATCAATCCTAATCCAAAACTCGTTGTCCAAGATTGATATTTTGATCCATTTTTATGTTATCGCTTGCCAATAACATATCTGTGGACTGGATAAATATGGCAATTAGGCATAGAATAGGCCGGCGGATACGCAGCTATCTGGATTGCTTGAAATCCATTAGATTGAGATACACTATTAACATTGGCCGTTAATGAACTACTAACTTAGCTGTACTAATTTAGTACAGCTTCTTTACTTTATAAAATTAATTTCAATAAAGTTATATGACACTTGATATTTTAATGATCATATAATGACAGTTATCGTAATTATTAAGTTATTGATAGCATTTAAATACATTGAGCGAGATCAGTCAGATTCTACTTTGAATAGCTTAATCCTTGTCTCGTAAATGAAAAAGTCACTGGTTACGTAAGATATAAAAATGTAACATACGCCGGAGATCCATAAGTAGCCAGACCTTGACTTTATAAAAGCTGAATGGTTCACAGCAGTAGCAAAGACTGGATCGCATGATTTTAGGAGTTAGTAGGCAACAAAAGTACAATAATTAAAATGCAGTAAAGCTGCAAACGCCGATTTGTATCTCAACATTAAGTCATTTAAGTATGCAAAAATAAGAGGATTTTTTTGGCATACCCGTTATTAGATACTAACTTTGAGGCAATAAAATGATGTTAAAATTGGTTAACAAATGACCGAGAAGTCGACTAACACATAAAAATGCATAGGCGTCGAGTATACATATAACCTACTCGTTTTTTAAAGTGATTTAAAAACAAAATATGAATAAATTATAAAGCTTTATTACTTGAAGAACGATATAAATATGCTTTTATTTTAAAAACACTTTGTAACATTAATTATTCCTTAACTTTTCACCGACAACCTTTGACAGTTTCAACCCTCAGGACATATTTTATTAAAACTTTTCTACTTGGTACCTGCCAAAGCAATGAGACATTAACACGAGATTAAAATTCGGCTTTCGTAAACATGACTTAGGTCTGACCATAGGCCGGATCTCGCTCAAAACTAATAAAGTATAAAGAATCTGTCAACATTAATTAAACATGTCGATATTTGTGGCCGGTATATGGGCATACCTATAGGTCGTTAATAACATCGTTAGATGATGAAGTGAGATCACGGGTTCACGCGTCACGTGGGTAGACAATAGTCTAGTGGTGGGCGAGAACGACCAAACTGCGAACCTACGCTTCGCCGACGGGATATTTGACCTGTGTATTAAATTATTTACGTATATAACGTAATGTGAAAGTGCCTTCTTATTGGTAAGTGAAAGAGGTTTGATACGATCGTTTTTTTTTGCATTGTCTTTATTTAAGGGTTGACGCAACTGGGTTTTTTTTAACGAATATCATTCGGATATAAACTTAATTTTCAAGAAACAAAATGTTTTTGTATTAAGTTAACAGTATACAATATTGTATTTACAGTATACAAAACCTGCTGTAGTGGTAGTCTTATAAGTATGGTTATTGGCTTATTATATTTGTAAGTATCTATTCTACTACCTATTCCTGCTACCATAGCCTCAGTGCTCGCTATAGTCGGGTTCACATGTTATCTAAGGTTCCTGTCTTTCTAGAGCGGTGAAATGGTTAAATTTATAGTATCGATAGGTTATATACTGACTCTTACAATAGGGAGTAATTCATACTTGTTTGCTATCTTAATACATAATACCTAGTTTAAGTGTAGTAAAACAATTATCTACGTATACAAACAGTAAGTGTTTTTCAATTTCCCCGTTATTCCACCTTCGGATACTAACGTGTCAGCAATGGGATCATCTCCGAAGTTATGGTTCTTCAAATAAAAAAAGATTTTTTTAAACGGTTCAGAAATTACGACGAAATCGATTAACATATATAAAGAAAAGATAGGAAAAGAGTGGAACATATCACCTCCCCATTTTTTAAAGTCGGTTAAAAACAAACATATATTAAAATAGGTTTTTAAAACTCGCCATAACCCTATTCAAATACGAATTGTCTAACAGACTAACTCGCAGTTTCCGAAACGCCAATCAATTTTATACGCAATTCTGTACAATGTTAAACAGTTGTTAGGTATGAAGAGATAATTCGTAGATTAAGAGTGATTAGTTTTCGGAAGCTGGGGGTTGTTAGAATAAAGTAGATAAATGTACGTCTATATGACATGAGTGCGACAAAGCTGTTCCAACTTCTTTTCATCTTCTATAGTGTGCAATATTAAATCAGTCAAATAAGATTAAGATTTCATGTTAATCACAAAACAATTTTAAAAACGTAATAAAAAGTGATTCATGTAGCAGTATTCGATTAGCGGGACAAACAAGCAACTTTTTATTTGTACCCACGGTGTAGGTGTTGC
Source organism: Calephelis perditalis (assembly GCA_018236665.1). Lineage (NCBI taxonomy): Eukaryota > Metazoa > Arthropoda > Insecta > Lepidoptera > Riodinidae > Calephelis > Calephelis perditalis. The sequence continues at coordinate 4,733 of DVZK01000146.1, read as the reverse complement.
TAATCAAAAGCAATAACTCATTCGCTTTAATGTCCGAATAACAAATATTCGGGGTTTAGAGTATCTTCTGGAGTAGGAACCAGTGGCCGAACCCCTGGGGTCTTTGTCGGTGGCCTCCCGCTGCTTATATCTTCCACTTATGTGAAAAATTACACAAATAAACACTATTTTGAACTCCTTAAAGAAATGATACATTCGAAATTGATCTCTAACTCAGATGAATAAAGTGTAATGTCGTTTGTGCTGATACAGGCTGTTACAATAGTTATTAGGCCGGTATATTTATTTGTCACCCGTACAAAACAAATCTCGTTTGTCCAGTGCACGTCTCAATAAAGAGATCGTGTCGAGCGGTCCCGGTGGCCTATCCTGATATATCACCTTGCTCTTCAATAAATAAGATAAGCGCTAGTTACGGATTTCTATTCAAGTAATAGTATTTACCTGTCCTTGGATTGATGCCAAAATGGAGCAGGTTCTCAGCCGGCTGTATTTTTGCCTGAAATCTCAGACAATAAACTGAATAGGCCAAAAAGCTCTACATTATGGCTAAGATAAGAAGAATTTAAGTTTTTTTTATTTTGATTATTTTTATTGTGTTAAATTATAGTTGCACTATTGAGGTGACATGTCCACTAGGATAAAACCTCACTAAATAAATTGCCCTATAGCTACTAAGTCTGGATCTGTTGATGAAATCTAGGTAAATCGAGGAAAATTCAACTTTTTTGTGTATAAGATGAATTACTTGAAATAAAAATCGGTTTTTGCAGCTTTATTTTTTCGTTGGCATATATCTCGTTTTTAAAACCTTTTGATTTTGATGAGATATTAGACGAATCGAGATAACATAGATTTGGGCCATTCAACAACACCTCTGATGGTAGAGTGCTGTACAGCAACTAGGCCGCATATGGATCTTAAACTTTATTGGCAACTGTAAAGCGATTTTAATATATTCAAGATTTTGTCTTTACGTGTTGTTATTGTTTTTTTTTAATTAATCCTCTCTTTGACTGACTCCGTCTGCTACTTTGTTTCTGCCTTAACCTGTTCTAAGCCGATTAAATATGGAAAAATGTCTTCAGTAGTTTTAGAGTTGTGATTGCTTAGTAAATATAATAAAGTTTAACATTATTTATTTCGTTACATCAATAATTATAAATACGAAAGTTTGTGAGTATGTATGTATGGATGTTTGTAACTCTTTCACGCTCGAATGGCTGAACGGATTTGTCTGAAATTTGGAACACAGATAGATTGTGACCTGGATTAACATATAGCCTACTTTTGATCCCGATCGCACAACGGGCTCCTGTGAAAAGTCGTAGTAAAGGAACAGCTAGTAAATCATATAAGACAGCAAAAACGAGCACAGATTCCCTGGTGGTAAGAGATAACCGTGGGTAAAGTGGGGTCATTTTAATAGATCATATTTGACATTTCATCTGAATTCGACACCCTGACTGTTAACACATTATGTCCACGTACAAAGCTTGTAGGTGGGAAATTTGCTTTTCATTTTAACATAAAATATATTATTTTTAATAGTGTCAACATAATGCTATTTACCTACTTAACAGATATTTACTAAGATTGACGTATGTCAAATGTAGTCTATTACATTGACCTAACTTTAATAGACATTATACATGTTAAAGATGCATCGTAGCATTTTGTCATCTATTGTTCTGTGGTCAAGGTTTTAAAGTGAAGAGCACAAGTCTACCAGCTACGGTATCCTCTGGACCGGAACAATGAACATGATGGTTTGAAACTCATATTTTGGCTGCTGACTTTAAAAAAAGCTGTGGATCCATACTAGAATAAATGGCCCAATAGTCTATTGCTTGTGTTTTACAAGCTGCCAGTCAAAGAGGTAGATGGCCTCTACAGAAGAATACAAAATCCTTAAAGTAGGTTTCCATCTATTTTAAGGATTTGGAGAATAGTATTCTAAAGATCTTTAAAATAGTAGAAATGGATAATATTTTTAGACAGTCGTCTAAAAGCCTAGAACATAGCTTTTTTCATAAAAGAGTAGGCTAAGCTCCGTTTTTGTCTAGTAGGTATCATTTGCGGATTATGCGGATACGGATACGTATACAATGAGCTGGACCAACACTGACTCACGTCTTGCAGATTTTGTACCCAGTTTTTGGTATTGGTAGGCGTTATTATGTGAGTATTGTGATTCAGTCACGAGGGTTGTCCGAATCATTGTCAACAAAATTCCAATGAAGTCATCAGTGGATCGAAATCGATTCGTCATCGATTAAACGTTGTGATCTACTGTCGTGACAGGTGCACGGGAACTCATCGATACGCTCTATATCCATAGCGTTTCGATCGATTATTCATAAAGAATCGATCTCGCAGGAAACTAATGCTTCCGTCATGTTGATTACAAAAACATCGATTGGAAAGTCGTGCGGAATACCAATCTTTTGTGCACTTACCGTGTGAATACTTCTTCGAATGTTTTTTTATTTTCTTTTTTAATTAACACTTATATAATTAGATGAAGAGATTTGTTTCTTTAATTAATGTAGATGTCTGAGAATTAAATCTCTCTTTCAAGGAAGCAGTTTTTTGAAGAAATGTAAACTTCTTCAAGGAAAAAATAATAAGAAATAATACCACGCAATTAACGTTACAAGTTATCTATATGTTTGGACTAATCTGACATGTCTAAAATGTTTCACCTCTTTTTTTTTTTTTTTCATTTTCTTCTATCCTTCTATCTTTATTTATTTTATTTTCTATTTATTAAGAAAGTTTAGGTGATGCTAAGAAGATATACCTATCACCGATTAATACTTTCTAATTTCTAGTTTTGTACGCTTTCATTATTAACTCCGATTCCTTCTTCATTTTCTATGGTTTATGGGATGGAAAGTTCACTGAACAAAGCTGCTAATTCTACTTTTTAATATATCCTAACTAAATTCGGAGCTTTATCAGCGTGTCATTTTAAATTTCAATTTACCAGAAAAATTAGATACCTACGTTCAGTTTAATATTAATTTAGGTTAAATTCTCGTATCAGCTGCTATAAAATGTTTACCCCACATTCAGCGCATGAATGGGAAGGAGGGTATCACCGCTATTCCTGTCTTGTCCCGGTATAGTCGTTCCCGGAACGCGGCGGAAGCGACGGAGGATCGCCGTCACTTTATTAATGGCCTCCTTATACGAACTCCTTTGTTACTTGCTCACGTCCTGCATCAGTGTAACTGTTACACCTGCTAAGGAACTCTTACAAATTATTTCCAGTCCATGTTATAAATAGATGTCATTTAAATCTTGTGTCCTTGGTTGATGTAGATTCAAAGATGTCTTGCGGCTGACGTGTTAAGCCTAATAGCAAGTCTACCTGCGATCAAGGATCGGGACATGACATTGTCATTATGACGCCAGGGATAGATAGATGTGGTATGTTGCTGCTAGCCACATACCACGGCTGCCACCAGTGGTCTTGTTGGTGATGGCCCATTTTACTTATGATCGCCTCTTACGAGCTACCAGATAGAAAAGCAGATGGTTTATTCTACAAGAGGAAAAGAGTTTATTCTATTCTAGACAGGGAATTATTTACAGTATTATTCTTGCCTTTATGAGGTGCAAGTAAATATCCTTCTTACTATATCTTCAAAATTTCACTGCCATAACCCTTTTAAATTGATATCTCTTTTGCCAGAGGCAGTAAAAATTAAATTCCTAGCAGTCATAGTAGTAAACTCCATATCTCAATATATATTTTTTATGATATTGGAAGGCAAACAAGCAGACGGATTTCCGTCAGCAGAAATTCACACCGCCTAAAGACACCAAAGTTGGTAATGGTGCGTTGCCAACCTGAGGCCGGGATGTTAGGCCTCGAGCAAAAGTGAAAGTCCGGGTGAGTCGCTGCGAAACTCTATCACCTAGTCAGATGTCACGGTGCTAGTAACGGTAAGCCTATGCTCGCCTTTTACGAGCTGCCTGGCACAGGAAGGCAGATGGTCCATTCTGAAAAGGAGCCCGGACCAACTCGGGGGAAATGTCAATGTCGGTGATATTTAGCAAGTTTTTAATAAAACCCTAGCTTTCGAGTTTATGACTTACGTTATAATAATTTAGGATATAAAAAACTTTTTTGGATGTTCGGGGGTACCACTTATTGTACATTCGTATTTTTTTGTTTTATGGTATCTAGTAATTCGTTCATCTACCTACAGACAATGCTGCTTATTGTGCTAATCTAAGCACATGGCATTTATTACTTCCAAAAATCAATCGATTAACAAATAAATGACTTTATAAATAGCATAATTTTTATGGTAGGGTAACCCAAGAGGCATTTTTTGCAGTTACTCAGGCGTGTCAGATTATGCCATGGTTAAGCACGTATATTCTTTATAGAGATGCGCGTGTAGAAATATTATTGCGCTTGAAAAGGCATTATTTATTGAATGCATGCCAATAAGTTTTGCATGTTTAAATTTTCTGATGATTTGAGCATGACAAATGGCAGTTGGGGGTTTAGAAACTTTCAAAAAACAAGTCACCTAAGTTCACCTGTGTGGTTGCCATATTTTCGTTATCGTATACATTAGGCGTTACACTATTAATATCCAATTTGCTCAAGTACGATCGAGTGTCTAATTGTTCTTTTAGTTAAGGCCCCATACTTAGTCAGCCAGAAGAGCCAATCGCCGCACTCCCCCGTTCCATGATTACTATGAAATATT
>DVZK01000145.1:0-14311 GCA_018236665.1 Calephelis perditalis | reverse complement strand
AGGTTGGCAACGCACCATTATTACCTTTGGTGTCTCTAGGCGACGTGAATTTCTTACCATCAGGAAATCCGTCTGCTTGTTTGCTTTCCAATATATTAAAAAAATAAAAATATATATTTTTTTCGAAATACCAGTAATAGTCAAAGGTCCAAACCTGAATAAATCGAACTGATAATAGCATGAAACATATTTTATAATAAATTAAGTATATTAGAAATCATATGAAAAAGCGGTTACCTAAAAATCCCGCAAAGAAATCGGTCCAGTCGTTTAGGAGCTTTGATGCTAAAGACAGACAGATTCATAAGCACTGACACTTCAAACTTATAACATTGCTCCTTTTCCGTTGGGATATAACAGCAATTGTATTTCGTATCTATCTTATTAACCAGCTACAAAAAAAGGAGATTCTCAATAAGTCGTATTTTTTTTTTGTTTATTACTTTATTCTTAGGCCAATAACAATATATTAAGATAACACTTTTTAAAAGTCCCACGAAAATATAATCAAGATCAAGTTTTTTAATAATTAATCTTAATGATGCGTATTTTTTCATATACTTTGTTTATTACTTTACAAATTACCTAATAAAATATAATATAGATATAAGTTTTTGTTCAGTTAAATGATTTCTACTTTTATTAATTGTAGGTAATGAATATAATGTTTATGTCAAAGAAATACGTTATTGACAAATGACGTTTTCAGAATAAATAAATAATAAAATAATAAATATCCCTGGACAAGTTACACAAGTTGGATCTAACTTCAAACTAAGCAAATTATATGCTTGTGTTACGGGTGCTAGTCAACGATACTAATACATAGAAATACTTATATAGATACCAGAATAAATTTAATAAACACCCAGACCCGGAAATACAGACATCTAAATGTTCATCACACAAATGCTTGCCCCCGTCGGGCATCGAACCCGAGCCTCGCGGTTGGTCGATGTAGTTAGGCGTATACGCTAGCCACTCGACCAACGAAGCGGTCGATGAGGTCATCACATCCTGATTGTTTTTCATTGTAGCTATGTTACTTGTTTTAGGTGAAGGAGGAACTCAAGGACTAGGCCTGCTGCGGCTGCATTCCACTTTCCGTCACGACTTGAAGATATACGCCTCTGACGAGGGTCGGGTGCAGATGACCGCTGCCGCCTTCGCCAAAGGGTTGCTCGCTTTGGAAGGGGAACTCACGCCTATCCTCGTACAAATGGTCAAATCGGCCAACACTAACGGATTGTTGGATAACGATTGCGATTCGTCTAAAGTTCAAAACATGTAAGTATTAATTATAATATACTAACGGCCCGCCCCGGCTTCGCACGGCTATGAAATATACAAATAAACCTTTAATCACTTTATCTATTAAAAAACCGCATCAATCCGTTGCGTAGTTTTAAAGATTTAAGCATACATAGGGATATAGGCACAGAGGAAGTGACTTTGTTTTATACTATGTAGTGATTGCATATAAAAGAAAATAGAGGATACATTAAATGTTACTAAATTAATTTATACCCGATTTTTTCTGCTGTATCTGTGTATTTGTGTATCAATGTATAAATACATACTGTGTATCTGTCCACAAAACTCTTTGTGTTGCAAAGGTTGTGTTTTAAATAAGTGAGTGTGGAATGAAAAAAAAAGTATATTGTAAGATTCAATAAAAAAAATTTTAAACGATATGGTCAGCAGTTTTTGATACATAGCGTTACATATATATATTACATATATATGTATATAAATAATGTTGTTTTTGCTGGTGAAATATGATACTACGTAGTATTTTAGCACATCTAGTTCAAAATTAATTGCTACTTTTAATCTCAAAAACCTCTAATCATTCATACTATGCAATCCGCCATGAGCGAGTCCAATTCGCGTTTTGTATACAAAATTTGTAGTCATACATTTTTCTAAAATTGGATGACAGTAAAAGTAATAGAAATACAATATTTATGACATATGAGAAACTATAAATATTTAACAACTTGTTAATTTAGAACAATCTTAAAGCAATCTTTGAAAACAGGTGTGGGGTAGTCATGAATTGAAAGTAAAAGTAATGGAATACTTGCATTAGATGGCATCCTAGTTAGTATGACCGTTCCGTTGGGCTTGTGCAGGGCGAAGGCCCGACTGCACGCGGCGCTGCAGGCGGAGCACGAGTTCACGGCGGAGGAGCGGGCGCGGGTCAACCCCGGCAACTCGCTCAGCATCGCCGCCGCCATGGACTTCGTCAAGCATCCCGTGCGCTGCTGCGCCCACGTGCACGCGCTCATCCAGCAGCTCGTGCGCATCGTGCTCACCAAGCGGGACGACCCCAAGACCAGAGGTCACTTGCCTGCATATACTAGCTCTCGCCAAACCTTCTGCTATGCAAATTATTTCACCTGACGGGTTAAAATTTGCATACCGAAATATTCTCGTACCTTCTAAATGTATATACAAAATCGCTTAAACCGTTTTATTAAGGATAGCGCCCACTTGGACGGGCCGGGATTGGGCGCATCGCAGCGCAATAATGCGCCTAGATCGCTTGAATACATTTTGTATGAAATAACGACCACTATGCCGAGGCGCATTGGCGTAAATTTCATTTATAAACAAAACTTCACACGTACGTTTTACATTTTTTAAAATACTGATTATTTTGTTTAAGTACTATAAAAAAGTATCTTCACGCCCACATCACCGAAGAAATAGGTAGAGGGTCAACCACGCCAAACACGCCTTTCGCCAATGGGTTACATGTCCAGTCCCGGGCAACATTATCTTTGTTAGAAAATTGAAAATACGCAATTTTCAGTTTTTGTGTTGCCCGACCCGAGGATCAAATACGGGACCTCAAGAAGTCAAGTCTGATGCAAGACCGCTAGACCACAGAGGCAATACGATTTACAATACTTTGCTATACGATAAAAATATCATGCACCCTGTAAAAAGAGAAAGGAGTGCAAACTTCACAATGGAGGAACGTGAGGTATTAACGAGTTTGGTAATAAAATTTAAAGATGTGATTGTTAATAAAACAAACTGATGCTGGAAAAAAGACTAACACGAAGTAAAAAACCAGTTTAATGCTAGGTTCGGAGGACCGCCAAAATCAAGAAAATCCGGGAATTCATTGTGTTAAGGCTTGTTCCAATTCTTACAATTGTAATTCAATGAACTTAACCAAAAACATTTATCAGTAATAAGTTCTTCCCCATTTTTTGCAAAATAATCAACAAAGTTAATAAAAACTACGGACAGGACATCTGGTAAGCAGATGGGGAAAGGACGCGGCGATTACTTACTCGTCGATTAAACACGTTACTTGGCACTCAAAGTGGCAAGTTAGTTACGGGCCAGTTTATGAGGATGTGATGAAATGCGATTGTGGATTACTTGTCACATTAATCGATGAGTAGCTTACGTGGAGCTTTACTTGAAGATGGTGAAAGACGCTCTTAGGCGTATAAGTAGTTAAGGAAGCCTGCCACCATGCAACCTACAGGTAACTGGCGAAGAGGTGGAAAGAGAAGGGTATGATGGCATTCTCAAAGCTGTTCCAGCTAACTAGACCAATTAAAGACTTGAAGATGTCTTCGCCAGCTTGCGAGTTTGGAGATGGAAATCAGAAATTAACTTGTTCGTTGAAATCTGTTTTATTAACAATTTAATTGCCTTATATACTAATTACGTAAAATCTTCATTGTAAATTTTATCGTAGCGTGTGTATGCTATGTCGATAATTTAGGTCGCACGACGACAAAATTGTTTAGCCGTCATAAGCACACGCAGTAAACGGAGTAAAAGCTTCACGAATATTAAAACCATTCACTCGCACCATGATACAGTTCAAATCATAATGTTTTTTTTGAAGAAAAATTTATAGATGGCCTGCTGTTTTTAACATAAAATTGATTTTAATTGTCATTACTAATATGTGATATCAAAAATTACTTAATTTAGTTAAATACATGAAAACACCAGAAACAAGCAATCTATTGCAACATTTTGTTAAATAAGTAGTCACGTGACGTAAGTAGCGATGTCACTACAGCTGGATGTGAGGGCAATAACCCGTTGCGCTCGTGTTTTTCGCTATACATTGCGTATAATAAATATAAAATAAAATACATATATTTTTTATTTCCCATGAAAAAAGCAAACGACAATCAATCTTAAATATAAAAATAAATCTCCATTTTCCTTCAATAATTTTGCTTCAACAATTCTTTTTTTCATATATGTTGTGTTGCCACATCAGAACCCAACAGAAGGTTCATAATATATATACAGGACAACATATGTCGGCTCAGTTAGTAGGAAATAAAATTACTTATACTGTGTTTCTGCTTTATCGCGACGATTTTACCCCCTTTATATTATCATCTGATTTATAAGATACTGAAAAAGCTGAGCTGAACACTTGATAGTAAGAAACAACCGTCGCCTATATACTCTATAAATGTTATTGGTGCTTCGCTATCTTATGACCGGGATTTTTGCCACTCGTGCAAGTCTACCAGCTGCTATTCTACAACACCGAATGCAATAAAGACAAGCGTTCATAGTTATCAGTTAAAACCAGTTGATTCTTTGTTGATTTTTGTCCACTGGTTTGGACATGTAGAAAAAAATGGCAGATGGAAGATTGACAAAACAGATATACAATGCAAATGTGGATGGATGTAGGTACCCAAAGAGATTTAGGTTGACATTCCACAATCAGATCGCTCGGATGCTATCCGAAACCGGCATGTTTGTATTAAAGGGTAATGAATGTGGAGGAAGCCAGGCATCCCCGTAACGAGCTTGGCGACAAGATATGTATGTATGTATGTGTACCAGATGATACAACTTTATACTTTTTTCAGGCTCAAATACATCTAATTGGCAACCTCGTGACATGGTATGCTGGCACTTTATCAGTGCTGGTGTACGGTGCCCTCCTAGCCTTCTATGCTATACGGTCTAGAAGAGCCTGCGAAGACCTCCCACCACTACCTCGTCAGAAATTCCATGATGCAGGTTGTATACTTTTCTTCGGTTACTTGATACATTACCTGCCGTATTATTTCATGGATAGAACACTTTTCCTCCATCATTATTTACCCGCTTACATTTTTAAAATACTTCTCCTTGCATTCGTCGTGGATCATATTTATTTAATATTAAGTTTACGGGAAAATACTAAACCCTTTATAAATGTATTCATAATTTGTACAACAATATGGATAGCGTATGTGGTTCTTACGTTTAAAAAATTCTCTGTTTTAAGCTACGGAAATGTGGATTTGACTGAGTCTGACCTTTTAAGTCTGAGATGGAAGGATACATGGGATTTTATATTACATAAAAAGACATAAACTTTTAATAATTAAAAAGGGAAAGATGTGGTCGCTATATTTTCTAATGTCTTCTATTATTGGAAAGCTATGGTAACCATATTCACTACTGTCTTCTACCATTGTCGTAAAAGTTAATTTCCCTTTAGATCCTCTGAGATAGCTAATGTGTAAACTAAGATACAGAACTAATATTTAAATTATGCGCTTCGGCATTACAATTTTTACTCTTTTTACACTTCATACTTTTATTTTTAAATTTAAGCGAAATGATTAATTATGTAATAACAACTCTATGTAGATATCTTTAAAATACATTCGGATTTCCAAAGCTTGACGAATATAGCCGAAGCGCATAATTTAAATAGTACTATATATTTCTATATGCGCTGTACCTAATTGTACACAAGAAAATCCTTATATATTTTTAATAGTTTTTGGCATGAGCTTTAGCATCTGCCAGGTTTCCCGTTAGCATCAAGTTACCCGATTTAACAAAATCGGTCTTAAACTATTCAACATTTGTCATTAGTTGACATAGAAAGTCATGTCAGAATCTTGAGTAAAGTTGTGGCTTCCTTACTCAAACACACTTACGCTGTAATAAAAGTTTTTATTTTCAAAACTTAATACCAATCTTTATACTTTTGCTATTATCATATACATACGAAGTTTAACATTTTTTTATTTAACTGAATATCTATAGTATTTCACAAACTGTAAACAGTGTTGCCATAAAAATTTATATCAAAATTACTATATATTGAAAAATTTGCGTAAAACAAATGTATATTTTAGTGTGTGTAAGCTTTCTGCTAGCAGTGGAGAGGCTTCAGATAACTAACAAATTTCTTAAGCTTTAACTATATTTAAGTATAATTTTTTTCTATATGTTTTTATGTGTATTCTGGTATTGGAATACATGTACCACAAAAACATCTTTGTAGTCATTAATTTCTGATATTATGTAATATTGATATTTAAATGTCAGTCTTCACTATACAATTATTGTCTTGCGCTTATGCCTCCTTTTGTATATGCGTACACTTTTCTTCTGGCCCTAAACTATACTAAAACAATCACAAAATCGACAAAATTAATGCGTAGGTATCTACTACCTACTGATGGCGTATCCTATATAACTAAGCAAAGTTCAAATTTATGTCTATCGTATATTCATGGTTAGACTAGATCGTGTTTAATGTTTAAATCTTTTATTGCAAGATATGAGTGTAATTTTTTTTACTATAAATTGTGTCTACGTTGATGGAAATTTTGTTGAGAAATTACTAATTTCAAGTTATCGCTATCTTCTTTTAACGGTAGCAATAGAAAGAGACAGAACTCGTTTAGAATCAGATAAGTTTAAACATGACATTTCTTTCATTAAAAATGTCACCAGTTAACATGTCCGGACTAATCTGAAATTTCTAAAATGTTCTATCTCTTTTCGTTTTGTTTTATTAGAAAAAGATAGCATACGCCTTAAATAAGTTTTTATGGTGCTAAGCAGACTTACAACCATTGTAAAATGTTTAACTGTGCAGGTTAATGTTATTGAATTTGCAAAAAAAAATATTTACTAGTGCTTACAAAAAATACTTTAACTTTTTAAGCTTTATTTATTCTATTTACATAAACTAAGTGCCTAGGTTATTTATATTACTATTAATAATTTAATATCTAAGCTAAGTCATTATGTAACTGATTCCGTCCATCACATTTTATATTTCTGATATACATATTTTATTAAACTTTTTTTAACAAAAAATGGAGTTTATTATTTACTTATTTTCAAAAGACCTGTAACTAGTGTTACAATACTATTAATACTGTAAAGTAAGTGGTTACGAACAAAGTGCGAAACGGCAAATAATATTCTGTCTGAGTTTTGAGTTGAGTTCTGTTAAATACTACCAATGATGCTGATCGTACTGTACATTCTTAACTATAACTTAGGTAAGTTAGCTTGTGTGAGTTGAATCTTACAATACATGCCTGTCTTCACGCGAAGTCCCTTACAGGGTAGACAGAGAGCATCGAACGGCCAAATGCCACGATACTTACATAGCTTCCTAAACATTAATTACTCTTTTCATACAAACTTGACAGTATCGGAGACTTTTGACGTTACTCTCGAATGAAATGTTCTTCAAATTATATAAGTATGTAAATCCTGGTAAATCTTAAAAAAAAATTTAACCCAAAAAATTGATAGAAAGCGCTACTTTGCGGAAATCCATACTTAGCGCACTATTTTGCCTGTTTTGTCACGCCATAATACGTATACATTTTTTTGGCGGGAAATTGCAAATTAAATTATTTTATTTGAATTTTAATCCAAATTAAAATGTTATGTAATTAAAATAAAATGTTTAACATAAGTATCGAGTTATATCTGTTACGGCGTCCACACATAACCGCGTTGCGGCATCGCGCCACTAAAATCGTCGGTTTACATTGCGGCGGCGTCAGACGTTTTTTTGACATAGACCGTAGTGAGAAACTTATTTCTTATTAAAAGATATTACTGTTTTAAACATATAAATAGTGCCGCGCAGCTACAATCAGCAGTGAAGCTACTGCCGATTCGTGGCCGGAGCGGCGTCGCAACGCGGTTGTATGTTGTATTTCGAAAAATCCTCAAAAATACACTAAGCTAAGTTCTCTAAAATTTTAAAGTTATTTGCTAATTTATCACTATCTTCACACCATTTCCCTAACAAGATAGGTAAAGAGTATAATATATTAAGTGCAAAATGTCAATTTCTCTGCAAACTTCCCTAGCTTCCTTCACATTCATTACACTTTTTACACAAAGCCTGTTTCGGAGACTCTTGAATACATAATATCAATCTATAGATTATTATAACTTTTTGTAGTACACCAATTACTTACCCAAAAAATAAATACAATAAAGTAATAAAAACCTACACAAAGAGGCCTTATTGCCAAAACAGCAATATCTTCCAGGCTATGAAAAATGATGATTTTTCTTATTATCTAATCACCTAATGACCATCAATTAGAAAGGCATGGGTTATTATTCCCTATTTAAATGAATAATTAAAAGAAAAAAGAATAAAAAAATCATTTATTTGAAGAAATAGATTTAGTGGTTATTGTTAGTTAAATGTCCATTGGTACAACAGGACGTACGGACACAGATTCAACTTCCAGTGGAATGACTCGTTGTTTAAGGACTGCAGTTGTGCCTAACGGATATCTGTATGAGCCTTGTTTCTTGCCCTGAAATTTTAGAATTAAAAATTTGTCATAAGAATTACTGATTATTGAAACAATAAATCTACATATATAATGTGACAAAGAGACTGAAAAGAAATCATATGCTTTGAATGGACTGTGGATCTCTGCTCTATAAACGCCAAGACCACACAAAAAATGGGATAATAGTCTGTTGGCTGATGGCAGATCTTCCGTAACAAGAAAAATCTACAAAACAACTATCAATAACCTTCATTTAAGTGGTAATGTATTTTGTACAATAATAATTGTACTGTGCCAGAGTACATTTAGTTTCAATCAAAATTATCAACATTGACAATGTTATTTATACTACATTGGTACTTTGTATATTTAGAATTGCATTGAGAAATGTAAAACTACTTAAAATTTGGCTTTTACAATTAACAGATTCTGTAGACTTGGCTATAATATAAATTTGACACTTTCAAATATTATTACCTTAACATTAGCTTCCTCATAAGTCCTCAGATACTGTGCTGGCCCTGTGCCACGAATGACACACAGGTCCACATTGGAACCTGAACCCAGGTCATTGAATATACCAGCAGCAATTGCATCTCGTACTAACTTCTTGGCTTCTTCTTCTGACATGTTTGGTTTCCAATTAGATTCAAAAACTGCCATTGCAGCTAATGATCCAGACCCTGACCATAAAATAAAAAAGTGAGTAAGTACCTTGACTCCCATATCCTAGAAGAGGTAGGCAGATGCACAACCAAGGTGCCCACAACTAACCATAGACACTAAATCCCCCAATGTGATTGGTGGCAAACCTATGACCAACCAGGAACACGTCCAATCCTGAGTAACATTTTTTTTATTATTAGAAAATAGGAAAAACCACATTTTTTTTGTTGTCTGACCCAGGACCTCATGAAGTCAAGTCCAACACCTGAAATGCTAGACCACAGAGGCGATAGTTAGATACAATAAAATATCAAATGTTAAATGAAGTCTTCTTTTATTTTGGAATATTTAATCATTATTATTTATTTATATGAGACTAACTACATAAAATAACAATGTGTTGCTTTATTAAAAAACTAATGAGCTAGTCATTTACAACTTTCATTGAAAATAAATATCTCAACAAATTTTGCAGCATGATTTTTTTTTATTAACTTGTTCTAATTAGTAGGATTGTACAGATACAATTTAGTAATGAAATATTAAAAAAACCAAGTGATAGCTACATTATAAATTTAAGTTACACATTTAAAGAAGAAAAGCAAAGTAATAGCAATCTATTGCTTTTGTTAGTCGGATTAATTTGTATTATGTTAACAATACATACATTACTTAAAATGTCTCTCACTTACCCATAGTAGCATATGGTAATTTGTCAACTGAACCATGGGGATATATGCAGTAAATATGAGGGCCTGTTCTGTCAACACCCCCAAGTACCAGGGCTGCACCAATGTGACCCTGGTAACGGAACAACATGCGTTTCAAGAGAGTTGCCGCAGTTTCTACTGGCACTGTTCTTCCAGTGTGCAGACGTTGCAGTTCTAACTGAGAAGCTACAGTCTGAGTGGTCATTTCAGTATCAGCTGCAGTGCCAGCACCGCAGCAGTACATGTTTCCGGCTAAATAATGTATCTTTTCACAATTTTTGTCAGACACAACTGTATTTTCTGTTGCCCTCGTATCCGCACCAAGTATCACTCCATCAGCATAAATTATACCTACGATGGTGGTACCAGTTTTGGTTGCTTTGGGCGCAGGAAATCCTTTTTGAGAAAGGAAGGCATTACTGAAAACAGATAAATGTAAATTAACGATAGATCATGATGCTACAAAAAAAGCCGCTCTTCAAAGAAAGTACATACCGCTGACAATTTTCGAATGAAAATCCTGGTGCAGGGACATCTGGTGCAAGAACAGAAGCCATTTCTAGGAGTTTATAATATAGGCTGAAAACGGAAATATAATTAATATTATTAATAAAGAAAGGATACCAATTTTTGTACGACAAATGACAATGGTCAATGAGTTTACAAAATTTTTAATTTGGGACTTCACAGCAGACAGTAGAATTATGACTTGACAGTTGACATCTATCACTTGTTTGACACAATTTCAGTGCCGCCATCAAGACTCACAAAATAACCAAAACCGCTGGTAAAATTGTAAATAAATAATAATGAAATATTTATTTAGCTGAAACCAAGTTACAAACTAATACAATTTAAAAAACGATACATCTTTACCTATGCATCTCCTACAATTGAACAAAATTGTATAATAAGCCACCAACATTAATAAATTATACTCTATATTGTAAACGAAATTCAATAATTACCAAAAAACTGCAAACAATTTTTCTCTTAATAGCGTCAAACACACGCAAAAACCATTGACCTATATATTCCTATTTCTATGGCAAAAACCAACAAATTTCAAATAATTCTCATTTTTTTAAATAATTAATTCGTCAGTCACTTAGATTTGTGGCGTTTTTGCGTAGACAGTAACTAACTGTAAACTACTCCCGTTGTAAGATTTTATTAGACTAAACCTATTTACCGCCCATGGATGAGTTTTCTGTAAGTAAATATCATTTAAAGTCTTTGAGTATTCTTCTCATAGATGTAGAATGTAATGGATAAACAATGTCTGTTAAAACACGAGATCAACAAAAATATGCGTGTTGGTAAATTGATTATGTCTGAGTAAAAAAAGGGTTGTAATTAAGCCACGTACGTTAACTATATCGTTAAATCAATACACAGTTTAATATTTATGTAAAAGCACTAGCTAGTTAATTTATAAATCTCGTATTGATCAAGGTCCACTATGAAGAACGGACATTCGTCTGGTAATTCGTCAAATATTGGCTTTATTTAGCACTATGACAGGGACTACTAGGTGGTAGATTTCTACGTCACTCCCGTGTTTTTGTGTCACTATCTTAGCTCTTTTCTAAAGCAAGTGCAATGCTTTTCATTGTCATGCTCCACTTAAAGCATAGGATAATTTGTAATTAATACAATAATCTGAAATATCATCGCGCCATACAGATAGCAAGGTATATTTTTTTCTATGGCTTGGGACAGTCAATAATCATACGAATCTTCATAAAAATAGTTAAGGTATACTTATAAGTGCATTGCTATCGTGTGGCCAGACTGTTAGGCGTATTGTGGCCAAACCCTTCGCACCCGAACATTACACAGGTACAACGACTGGAGAAGGTAAGGAGGTGAATTCCAAGTTTCAACCCGGGCAAGTGGCATATTGTAAGTGGCTCTACCACCATTGATGTTGTCGATAATGTAAACTATGCTAGACTTTTACTAGCTTTTTGATAGGGAGAACAACGATCAATGATTCTTCAACATCCGAATAACAAGGGGAAAACAAAAAAAATATATCTATAGTCGACAAAATATATCTCTTTCTATCAGGAACGCCAACTGCTTGTTTGCTACCTTATGATATACAGTTTTTTTTAAAGAATATGGCGGTACGACGAAATAAAGCTTGGTGAAAAAATTAAGGAAGTTATATTGGAAACAAAATTTATTAGTTATTTTCCTCTAATTGATATCAAGTTTACATTAATAATCTCGAACTTTGAAAGTGCCACAATTGTAATAAAACATTTTGAAGTAAAGCCTGACTTGTAATCTCGCCGTGAATACCATTTGTGTAAGCATCCATCGCTATTTAAAACTATCTTACTAAAGAATTCCTTATACTATTAAAATATAAAACAAAAGAGTTTTTCAGCAGCAACCCGGTATGACGTGCACTTTATGGACTCTTAAGCGCGTAAATATTGTCACATCGGTACCTGTCACTCTCTCTCTTTTCCTCTAAGGCAATTTGTACATGATAAGAAGTCCTTAATCTTGTACGTTCTAAATCTATGATTCTACTCAAAGTTTAAAATATAAAACGTCAAGTTTTCAGAATAAATTAATTTGTTTTTTTATATATTTTTTTCTATCAATTCGCTAACTCACAAAAACGTTTGGTGTGAAAATGTATGTGGATTATGTTGGTACAAATGTTATTAATTTAACTCGTCTCACCTGAATTACCTAGTTTCCAAATCCGTTGTCTCTAAAATAATGTAAATATTGCATACCATTTCATATTTCGAGTCTAATAATACAATAAAATAGTAGAAATATATTGAAAGTTACAAAAATTAACGTAAGATCGGACTCTTCACCGCGGTAGCTCGTCACGCCCCTTGCTGAGTAGCTAGTATGTATAATAAAATAAAATGGTACCATGCCAACAATTAGTCAACTTGTGTGTATTATTTTTTTTTACACGAGGCTGAATTTCATTGGTTCAATAATTAACTACATAGAAATTCTAATCTTGACCTTAAATTTTCAGGGGTAGGATTCAAATTAGTTTACCATGTAAATGGCGTATACATTGTTTGGCATTTCAACTTAGTACACCAATCAGATCGGGACGAATAGACACATAAATTGTCAAAATTGACAGGCATGCAAACCGCTACAATGTGTACCAGATTTCAGCGATAAATGCTCAAAATCTTTATAAAATTATAATAGCTTAGTTTTAGGTGTTAATTTTTCAATATGTTAGTCAATACCGCGTACGTGTGTTTTGTATATTTTTTATCCTCATTAGTTGTAGCCCTTGCGGGAAGAGACTTTTACCAAATACTTGGTGTATCTCGTTCTGCTAGCACAAATGAAATTAAGAAGGCATATAGGAAATTAGCCAAAGCATTACATCCTGATAAAAACCAAGATGATCCAGACGCGTCACAAAAATTTCAAGATCTTGGGGCAGCGTATGAAGCACTTTCTGATCCCGAGAAAAGAGAACTATATGATAGATGTGGAGAGGACTGTCTCAAAAAAGACGGGATGATGAACAACAATGACCCGTTCGCAAGTTTCTTTGGGGATTTTGGGTTTCACTTTGGAGGTGAACAGCAACACCAGGAAACACCAAGGGGGGCGGATGTCATAATGGAGCTGACTGTTTCCTTAGAGGAATTATACAATGGCAATTTTATAGAAGTAAGATATCATTTAAGTTGTTTGAAATAAATATATGCACATTAGTTTAAAGACAAGTTTAGTGAAAAAAGTATTTTCTAACTGTATTTAGCCGAAGACACTAAATCTCACAGTAACAGATGGCATACCTACCACCAACCAAGCACATACATAATCAATAAAACATTGGGATCTCACAAAATAAAGTTGGACATTGGACCACAAGACCACAGATGTGATTAAAGGTTTAAAAAAATTTCATTACTTTGCAGATAACACGAAACAAACCTGTAATAAAGCCGGCATCTGGTACACGTAAATGTAACTGTAGACAAGAGATGGTCACCAGAAATTTAGGCCCAGGTCGTTTCCAAATGATGCAGCAAACTGTATGGGATGAATGTCCTAATGTTAAATTAGTCAATGAAGAAAGGTTACTGGAAGTTGAGGTAAGGAACTAAAAACAGTATCTTTGTTATTTTTTCTGGCATAGTGTTTCAACGATTTGGATGAGGATAACTGATTTAGCCTTATTGTAGTTGTATTAGTAAGGGTTCATTTATTTTTGATTCTTGCTCTTCATTTTTCTTTAAACCATTAGTTCGACAGTTTGGGTGTCTTGTTAAATTATATAAAGCCAAAATACTCTTATTCAAACAGACCCTTTTTAAAATAAGGTGCAAGCACTTTTGAAAATAAATC
>DVZK01000144.1:0-14316 GCA_018236665.1 Calephelis perditalis | reverse complement strand
TATGTCATTATAATACAAAGGGTATTAGATCGCTGTTAGCTCAGAGTTTATTGTGTTGTGCAAATTAAATTTAAGTACCTATGTACAAAAGAATAGATTCTTCGACTGATGTTGCGTGTATTGACTCTGATAGCGACTGATATTTTAATTTATATCCATACATGGCACTGCTGTGTACTAATCACCTATACCAAATGTATACTAATTAGTGATTTAATTATAATAGATAAATTTTATGTATCTAAAACTTTGTATTTTATTCTATTAAAAAGTACAATTACATTTCTTATTTAAATAATTTGCTGTAGTTTTATTGAATTTTTTAATACGTACTATTTTTTTTCTAGAATTCTTGGTAAAATACGATTTTCCCTAGTGTGTGATACGATCCTCTAGAAAATAATGTTGGCAACAGTGATCCGAACCTAACACAAATATTATGCTTACTTGGATATATTCTTCTATTTGGAAAGTAAGTAGAAAAAAGAATTAAAGAAAATCTATCTTTAATAATCTATTCAACTACTGGTAGACCTGATCTATTCAACTAATGGTAGGTTTATTATTATATAGACGCGTCAGAAGGGCCTCTTGTAGGTTAATATGAAACATAATATTTTTTTTCTTATGATATTGGAAGACGGATTTTCTGATGGTAAGAAATTTCCGCCGCGTAGAGACACCAAATGTGGTAATGGTGCGTTGCTAATGGTATGTAAGGCCGAACAAAAGTTAGTTTACCGGCTACCTTACTCTCCGAACCGGAACCGGAAAATAGGTAGACGATGGTACCAATCCGGGTGAGCCGCTGTGAAAATCTATCCGCCTAGTAAAAAAAACCAAATTGAAATTTTACTACTTATTAGGTTTTGTGTAAATAAGAAGTAAAACAAGAACACGAAGAAAGTGAACAATAAGCCTGTAAGTACATAGCTTCTTTTGCATATTCCACATTTGCTAACATTATTAATAAGGCGTCTGTTATATTTTCTTAATAAACTTAATATACTTAAAAAAAATTACCCGATGGATCAGCGAACGAGCACATGGGTCTCTTGATAAGAGACAACCATGGCCTATAGACACCAGAGATGTTACAGATGCGTTGCTGTCTTGCCATCGGGATGTTAGGCCTATTGTGCAAGTCTTTCGTACCTTACTCTCTGGACCGGAACATGACCGAATCATTAAAGCGACAGGAATGAGTAAGTCGGTAAATACCTTACCGGGCGCGTAGTCCAAAAAAAATGGACTATACCTATAAATAATTTATTGTTTATTAATATATAAATGTTTTAACACGTCAATATTGTGTTTTAGGGTACCTCTAAAATAACATATCCGATTCCAATTTCCATGAAATATACATAGGTTTAAGAGTTCGATACCCCCTGATCGTATAGCTTACAGATAATGAATGTATTATATGCATTTTTGTTGAGATGTGATTAATTAGAAAACCTCAATAGCAAATTAGTAAGTACAGCAGAAAATGGTACAAACGTACCCATCCAACTAGTACTCGTATTATTAATGCAAAAGTTTGTATGTTTGTTTGTTAAATCCTACACGTGAAAACTGCTTTACCGATTTTCATGAAATTTGGCACACACGTAGAGGGTAACTTAGAATATAGTTTTTATCCCGAAAAAATGGTCCTGTGGAACCATTAACCACTCGGCCAACGCCGCGGAAAACAGCTAGTCATTCCTAAATGTGTTTAAAGCAAGTGCTCATACACTTTCAGTTATTTTATAACCTGTCAATACAAATAATAATCAAGGGTAAGTTACAACACTTTTTCAAGAATGGCTGTGCCAACTTCAAAGATTTCAGCTTACATTTACGCCTCATGATATTTAAACTACACCTTACTCTAGAACGTTTAAAAAATACCCTCAAAAATAGAACGCGAAAGGAGCGAGCACTTTCGTACTAACGGAAGGAATAAGTAAGCAGTCGCACCGATGCAGACAAGACGACGGAAACCTCTACCATCTACCACACTGTAAAATGACAAACGAACAGTCACTTGCCTCCCACGAACTATTCAAAAGGATTTGAAATGGAATGAAAAAAATAAACAGGCTGGGCAGTACGAAGTATGCCAGGACTACTAGTTGCGTCTTACTTCACAGGTCATGTATATAATTCATATCGTGATATCTACATGATCAAACAAGATACTTTCTTTATTGAGATCTAGTTAATTAAAGATATATCGGCAGATCAGTAATAACATCGGGAAGTACTTTCACAGACACACAACACCACCAATAGTCGCCGTAGGGAAATTCAAATGATAATTAGATGTTTTGCTATTGAATATGTGGGTGACCATGATGATTTATTTAGATGGGACATTTTCATTTTTAAATTAAAAAGTAAAAATGCAGCGACTCACCCGGATTGGTACCACCGCCTTACCTATTCCTGCCGCCATAATGTTATGACGTGTTCCGGTTTGGAGAGTAAGGTAGCCCATATTTTTTTGTTTAAGAAGAGGAGGCAAACGAGCAAGTGGATCGCCTGATGTCAAGTGATTACCTCCGCCCACGGACATCCGCAACACCAGGAGTATCACAGATGCGTTGCCGACCTTAAAGGAATAAGTACGCTGTTTTCTTGAAGGTTCCTAAGAAATAATCGTTTGGGAATACCGCCCTCGGTAACTGATTCCACAAAGGTGTTATACGGGGTAAAAAATTTCTTCGGGATCGCATTGTTGTAGATCGCCACGCATCGAGATGATAGGCATGATACCTTAAGCTCTGACGCGATGTCCGAAGGTGGAAATCAGCGGCTGGAATTAAACCAAACAACTCCTCAGAGCATTCCCCATAATAGATGCGGTAGAGAACACTGAGTGACCCAACATCTCGACGCAACGCCAAAGAATCAAGCCGATTGGTAATTGCCCGGTCATTGACAATTCGAATTGCTCTACGTTGTATGCGGTCAAACGGGAGGGGTACTGAGGAGCCCCTGCCCAGAGTTGAGAACAGTATTCCATGTGAGGCCGAATTTGCGCTTTATATAGTTGTAAGCGATGGGTGGGCTTAAAATACTGTCTCGCTTTATAAATAATTTAATTCTTATTTCAGACGTTTTTCGCCGACTTCACGACGGATGTGATCGGAATCGCAGCGTTCGGGATAGCTAGTGATGCAACTCTGACGGGGAAGGGACCTTTAAGGGCTATCACCAGGGGTTTTATGAATTTTGACCTCATGAGAGGCTTGTCATGGAGCACTATATTCTTTTGGCCTGCGCTGGTGGATATATTTAGGTAAAATCGCTTTTAAAATAAAATAGTAAATAGTTCAATATATGTGAAGAGTTAGTTTTTCATCAATTTATAAAATCGGCTCCTTACAGAATGTTTGTGCTCAGTGAACTACTTTTAAAATTTCTTTCCAGAATATCATCGTATGATACTTTTTATATGAATAAGTTTTGTTTCAGTTTACTTATTTTTGTTACTTTCCTTATCTAACTAAATAGATATCATACTTGATTTTATAGTATTTTAGGGTAGTTCTTTTACCGTAAATTGGCGATATCTTATCATGTAATAATTATTTTTTGAGTAATTAGTTTAAAATACAAAAAAAATGCTGGTACAAAGATGTTAACTTTTTGCGACTTCTGCGCAGCAATAAGGCAGAGGATGAAAATGAGAATGAGAACAATTAAAAAAAGTTTCTTTCTCCTGGAACTATCTGATGAATTTTAATTCTGAGCCACCCCACATATTCTTGAGTGACCGCTCGTGCCACTCTACCCATGGAGGATCCCGTTCTTTTAATGTGAAGTTGCCATTCTTGGTATTAATTTTGGCATAAATGAAATAAAAATTTTGTTGCTAGATTTTCTAAATGTGTATTTCTAAAAAAGTGTTTTCACGTCCATTTCCCGGAAAATGTAAGCAGAGGCTTGTGCCTCAGGTACCCACAACTTGCCGATGACACTATGTCCCACATTGTGATATGTAGAAAGCCTATCGCCATCCCGGCACGTATCTAATCCCGGGCAAGTGGCGTTATTTTTATTCGACAATAAATGAAACTATACATTTTATTTTACTGTTTTGTTGCCCGACCTAGGGATCGAACCCAGGTCCTCAAAAAGTTATGTCTGACTCCTAACGGTAAGATAACAGAGACGATATTTATTTGTAATTCTTTTAAAAAATCTTTTGTTAGATGTTTTATAACGTTGAATACATTTCAATTTCACAGGAATTACCGAAGTGCAGATAAAATTGTAGAAACAATATCATATTTCTACTATTTTCCTAGGGTAAAGTTAGAAAATAATAAGTGCATGTTCCGTTTTTACGCCAAAATTGATACTAAAAAAATAGATTAAACTTTTGAGAAAGATGTAGGCTACTTTTTATCTAGAAATTTCAACAGGTAGCGTTGGAGAGCTAAATATTAAATAAATAGACTAACCGGGCGAAGCTGCGGGTAACAGCTACAATTTAATCAAAAAATATAAATTTACTTTTTTAACAACAAAAAAATGTATATATCGAGTGTAGTGTGAAGTCCAAGTAGGTGCTCGACCTTCGCAAGAAGAGATTCGCGAGATCTACAAGCTGCCTCACCATAATATATCGGCCGTCGAACTGTATAAAATGCGCAGACAACATATTACGGTGGTTTCACTCGTTCTTCGCCATACGAATTCTTTAGCAGGTCACGTGTCCTGACGCGAGTTTTACGTTTTTTATCCATCACAAAAAGTGCACAATGCCTCTAAAAAAGTTTTTAGTTCAAAAATTTCAACTTAATAGAATGTTATAGATTTTTAATCATTTTTTACAGGTTCAAATTCACCCCAAAATCAGAAAGTGATTATTTAAAACAAATAATCCAGAAGATGCTGTCCTACCACGAGAACCAGAAAGAGACCAGTGACACTAAATCTTTGTTGGATGTCCTGGCAGACATTAGAAACAAAGATATTGTTGATGGAACAGGTAATATTAATAATAGTTTTGAGTATGACGACAATAATTTATACAGTTATTTAATTAATACTGTAATAAAGATACGAGGTACAGATATCTGCTTTCCCGTAGTATTGGTAGTTTCTGAGAAATTTTATTGAATCAGGCGTTACTTTGCGGAAATACATTATAATAGATGTGAAATAAGTCTGTATTTTGCTAATTCCGCGTAAGCACACATTCGTGTGTCGTCTTTTGTACGGTACGGTCCATTTCCTGAGGATACCTCGGTGTCGAGGCGAAACGTACGTCGAGTGCGATTTGGTGTTCTCTGTGGTGAGTTCTTCGACAAATTTGGCGAAGGACGTGACAAGTGGTTTTGTTTCCCGTGTTTGGACTCTATTTGTGAACTGGACGCGGAGGTGGAAGGTGGGAACTTTACGGTTGTCACATGTAAATAACGTGACAATTTATATTGTATTCCGAGCTCTACCTTCATCGTGTTCTGGTCACGGAGGTAGGCGGTGGGAACGTTAGTTAGGCTTGTCCCATTCTGTGTCATTTGGAGGACTATTTGCCACAACAGTTACACTGCTTACGCGGAATTATCAAAATAAAGACTTATTTTGCATTAGTAGTTTCGTCTAGTTTGAAACACCCTTACTCCCGTGTTGGTCCGGGCTCCATTGCAGAATAGACCATCTGCCTCGTAAGAGGCGAGCATAGGCTTACCGTCACTAACACAGTGACATCCTACTAGGTGGTAGAGTTTCGCAGTGACTCACCCGGATTGGTACCACCGCCTTACCTATTCTATTTAGGTCCCGGGTTTGACCCCCACTTGGGCCACACAAAAAATTGGAAATGTGTATTTTAAATTTTCCAATAAAAACTAATGTTGCCCGTGATTGGATATGTGCCCGTTTGGTGATAGGCTTGCCACCTATCACGGGACCTTCGGGGACATAGGCAAGGTACTGTGATGATAATTGATTTATTAATATTTTGATTGTTAGAGTGAAGGATCACATAAATTAACACATTATATACATATCATAACTTCAAATATTGTAACTAGTAAACATAATAACTATTCTTCGTAGCGCTCTCCATTAAAAAACGCAATTTTGTTTCTAGTAACAATGGATGAGTTCATCACAGCCCAAGCAGTAGTCTTACTCATTGGAGGATTTGATACTTCAGCTACTACACTCACATTTGCTCTTTATGAATTAGCAACCCATCAGGAAGAACAGGTTTTTGTTTTATCTTATTAAAGAACTACATTGAGATAATACAATACAATAATGAGAGGTTCCGTCGCTTTGATGGAATAATCTAGTAATTTATATCAAGGGATTAGCTAACTAGTGCTGTCATTTGGACTACAACCACTTGTCGGGTGGATATCACTAAAGCATTTTCGTATCGCTTTTCAATTACACTTGAAAGGGTAAGGAAAGAATGCTTTAGTAGTTTAAGTTTTAGCCCTGATTATGCTGCTATTTATAACGCTTATAAGCGAATTTGGTAGGCTATTTACAAAATAATAAATTATAAGTAAATTGAAAGATACGTGTACAGTGGAAGTGTTTCTTCATTTAAAATTAAGTAAGAAAAGAGGCTTAAGACCTTATTCTCAGATTTAATTTAAATCATTTACATAAAAAGTCACTAATCAGTGGCATATGCAGCGTATATTTCGTTCCAAAAGGATTTTTTTTATTATTTTCTAAAGAACATATGGAATATTACAATATTGTAATAATTACTTCAATGTTGCACTTTTACAATACATATTTTATCTGGACAAATAGGTCGTTTTAATCTATATGTGATACGTGTTATAAAGGTGTTCGTGTTTGATAGTCATACATTTGTAAATAAAATATAGAAACCTTCGTAACTTAATAAACTCCCAGACCCAAAAATATACATATCGTTAAGCATTTATCACCGCCATCATAAACGTTCTTCTTGGTTATATCGGTATTATTAAGAAAATTAATTATGTATTACCTGCAAATAACACTATTTCACATTCACATTTTTGGTTCTGAAGTATCGTTGTTAAGTCATAAGTGTAAATTAAAAAGAGAAGTGGCCCTAAAATAGATCCTGTAAATCCGTTTGTGCTAATAAGCCTTTCTATTGAGTTACATCAATCTGAACCCTTTGAAACCTGCTTGACAAACACGGTTTTATTATTTTAGTGCTTTGTCACTAACATTATAATGTGCCAGTGTCACAAGTAATGTGCTGGTAATCTACTGAATCGATGCTTTTGATAAGTCACAAAAGACAGCTATCGCATTACAAGATTGCTCCCAAGCGCTTGTTAAACGACTTATTAATCTTACCCCCGCATCTCTAGTAGATCATCCTTTTGTAAAACCATACTGTTCGTTAGACAATAATTTATTTAAAATAAAATAATCTAACACTTGATTGTACAAAAGTTTTTCATAAACCTTATTTATCGACGGAAAAGTATTGACAAGCCTATAACTTCTGTTGTATTTTTTAATCACCTAATTCAAATAATGTCACAAACTCATAAGCTTACTGAGTTTTAAAGTATCTAGAAATATTTCTTCATCAATACAATTATTTTATTGAAAATATTACTAATATCCTTATATCCCCTTGGCTGTAGTCCTTATCAATAACAGAACTCATAAGCACTACTGACATACCATACATGTCTTCACTAGGTTTCAATTTTGATTACATTAATGTTTTTATTACAATATCTTCCGAACTTACATTACGAAAAGAAAATGAAGATTTGCAAGTGGACAATCAATCACAAGCGTCCAGAATATTACGAGTTCATCGTTAAAGATGAATTTGACATTTATAATTGCCATAACTTTCGTTTCTCTCAAGGTATTTTTAAGCTATTGCATAGCTTCTATAGCGGGCCTTGAGCGTAGAGACTGAATCCAGAAATTCCGTTACGAAAGTAACCTAAAGTGGGGAGTACTCCGACGGGCACAGCGGTGATACTTTTTAGTTTTGCCATCTATCGATGAATAGGCGAATTTTTAATAACTTGTTGATCACGCTTGTCTCTTTAGTTTAGCAACTCGCTTCTAGGTGGCATTGGTATGCATGCGTGATCTCCTCTTCTTCGCCCCGCAATCTGGTGACTCATGCCTGCTTATGCAATGCCTTTATCGGGGCAGTCTCCGACTGCCACACGTATTTTTTTTGTTTTAGCACTTTCCCTGTGCTTGGTTTAATTTCTTTAAATTTTAAAGAAAGAAAAAAGAACAAAGTTTCCGTAATTCTTTTTTTTTGTTTTTAATTGTGTACTTTTTTAAAATATTTGATTGTTTTTAGGATATTCTGTATAAGGAGTTGTCAGAATTGAAGCAAAAATATGGCGAAGAGTTTACGAAATACGAGCACTTACCTGAATTAACTTACCTCGACTGTGTTATAAAAGGTACTTTCTAAAATACTATGCGTAATGCACATTTGGTTATTTTCTTGAAAGTAATGTTTTTAAGTCTTGAAGCACAAGTACCATGTAGATAGATGATATTTTTTTTAATCCGAATAAGTTAATAATTAACTCAATTTTTTGTTTTCAATTTTTAGCAGAAAAAAATTAGAATTATAGTGTGACAAAACAGGAAATACGGTGCGTAACAAATGGATTGGACTTACTAAAAGCCAAAGATATCTAGCTCCATATTATACACACATCACTTACCTGTTTTATTAGCACCCACAATACATTTTGTTTTGTCGCGCTATAATAATACTTCCTTTAGCTGGAATGTTATGCCTCTTACGTAAGTTTAATGGCTACCTTACCATAATATCCGTATTAATATAATTAAATACAGTTGCAAAATTAAATCTTAAATTACAGATTTATCACACCTCTTAAACGCTCGCATAGGTAGGAAATCATTTGTAGAATAATTTTATCGGAAATAGACCAACACGTGGCTATGTTATTAATAATAACTACTACTGTTCCAAACGCAACGCAAAAAACGGTCACTGTCCCTAATTATTACGTTTGCCCAACAAAGCCGAAAACTTCTTCTTTCATTCAAATATTTTAATAGTGTTGTAATACACGCGAAAAACACACAGACATCAATCGTGTTTTTGTGACGATGGGAATTGTTACATAGGCTGGTTACCTCATTACATTTTGTTATGATTAGTTAGCTGACACCATTATCAGAGTACATTATTATACTTAGCGACCATGTCACGTCCATGTCCCTACCAAATTCTGAGTTTATAGTTCAGTTCAACAGCTATCGACGTATCGTGAAAAATAAGTAAATATTTTTGCTATACGTGCATGGCATCTGACTTAAATAAAATTATTTCAATCGGCCCAGCCAACTCGATAAGAAAAAAATATGTGTCATACAAATGTATGACACATATTTTTTAACGAAAATTCGTTTCTTTAATAATAGTAGATATTGCCTTTATGCCTCAATATTACATTACAAATACCACGGTGATGCATAAAAGTAAAGTGCTTAGTTACATTTCAAGTTTTGATTCAAAATTACGGTATTTTTAGAAACATTAAGACTAAGCCCTCCTATGGCATGGCTGGACAGGAGAGCACTTGAAGACTATAAGGTAGATGATCATCTCACCATAAAAGCTGGAACACCAGTCTATATTAACGGCAACGGCATGCAAATGGACCCTAAATACTTCCCAGATCCTGAGAAGTTCAATCCAGAGAGATTTTCTCCAGAGAATGAGAGGAATATCGTGCCTTATTCCTATTTACCCTTTGGAGAAGGACCCAGAATGTGCATAGGTAAAGTGTTTATTTTATTCTTAGTTTTAAAAACACACAAAAAGATTGCAACTTGTTTCAATTAAAAATAAACTCTAACATTTTTAATAACTATCTTCACTCCAAATCCCTCATGTGTATATAAAGAGTATCGAGTATCAAATGTCACGATCCATTCAGCTGCCTAGTTTCCTACGTTATAACTCTTTCGACTTAAACGCACTGGTTTTGCAACTTTTGACACCACCCGTGGAATAAAGCCAAACGATTTGATCGTAGAATCTCAATCTTGGTCTCCCTGTATACCAATTGCATCCGCATTTGCAATGTGTATCTGTTTCATCAATCTTTCATCTGTTAGTCTTCTCATATGACCGAACCAATGGGGCACCCTCTTTCTCATATTTACACCAATAATTTTTTACGCGTCTTCTTCTTCATTTTTTTTTATCTTTTTCAGTGTTGCAAATGCGCTCAATGAACGTTACGCCACAAATTTTACCGCATTTATCCTATTTTTTTCAAATATGTGTGTTTTTGTTATTTGATTTTATATTACATTTCTTTTTTGTAAAAATGAGATATTCAATAGGTTTGCTTGGTAAAAGTCTACGCAACCTTACTTCCACAGATACAAATTGAATAAGTCTCACAGTATTCGGATCGCTGTCAAGTGCGGAGGTTGACCTGTTTAAGGTTTCTCCCTATCATGGGTTAACAAAGAAATACTTAGTACTGGATTGTTATTAAATTATGAAGTTATGATTCAGCCACAAGTTGTGGGCTTTCTGGGAGTACCTACAATACTTGGTCCCATTAATGCTGTCGGATGGGGTTGAGTCCTTCCGCTTTCTTTTTCGGTGACTTAGCATAAACTTAGTACTAAGCGCCTAGATAAGATAGGTACAGAACTTCCCGCTTTAGCACAACAATCTGTGGAGTCTAGAATCCAGACTCAAACCCTCGCTTTAAAATAGCTTACCCAGCGCTCCTTATTATTCTCTGCACATTCTTTTCTTTCTGCATCCACGATGTACCTTCTATCCCTTCTAAAAGCACTACCAAGACATGCAGTTTCGTTTATCGCATCCGAAATAACCATCACCTATAGATGTCAAATCATTCCAGATTTAAAATAAATAAAACCTTCGCTACGTCCACCTACCTTCCCTTCAAACTGGAAAACGACATGCCTGCTATTATTTTGCTCTTTCTCACTATTGTAATATTCCATGCTGGAGACTAGGTTAACCGATAGACTTAGACTGCAATTCATCAGTAACGACTATAACGCTTGAAGGCGTTTGTCTCTTATCTGAAAAAGGGTCGCCTGCTTTTTCGCATATAAAACACTTGGTGCTGACTTAGACTGACTAGCTATATTGCAGTGTTTAACAATCATGCTCTTAGTTTTTCTGAACGAAACCAATTTGAAATTTGCAATTTGCACTTATGGTTCCATCAAGATATCCAAATAAGTGTACCACTGATTTAAGTTACTAATATTCCTTCCACAGGAATGAGGTTAGGTCAGCAGACGCTTAAGACAGCATTAGCAACGGTATTAGTCAAATACAAAGTTGTGCTGGGACAAAACTGTCCAAAACCTGAGAAATTGAAGATCGACACTACGGGACTGTTTTACGCACCCGGGGAAAAAATCTCGCTTGAATTTGTACCTAGAGAAGATGAATAAACAATTTCTTTACGATGAAGGCGGAGTGTTAACTATTACATAACGTAATTTTCAAATGTTGAGTGACAGCCACAGCCCTGTAATTTGCTAATATTAAAGTTATATCTAGATGTGTGAAAAATATGTTTTTATTATTTCCCCCTTATACCAGAAACAACGAGCAGAGGCACAACAGAGGCACCCACGACTAGGCGATGATACTAAGTCTCACAATATGATAGGAAGCAAACCTATCGCCAACAGGACAAATATCCAATCCAAGGCAATGTTGTTTTACAATAAAAGAAAAAATGCATTTTTCTTTTGTTTACCATGCATCATTGTAATATTATCAAAGTTATACACGTTTGTTATTATAATTTCATTTAATTATCTTTAACGACTCGTCTTTTGCAATCAGCCGGTAAACGTACATAAGAAGTTGTAAGTATCTTCACGCCTATATCCCCGAAGAGGTAGGCAGAGGTACGACCAAGGCACCCACGACTAGCCGAAGACACTAGATCCCACAATGAGATAGGTGGCAAGCCTATCGCCAACCGGGCACATTTGCAATCCCGACTAACATTTTTTTTTATTAGAGAATTGGAGAAATCTAATTTTCTTCTTGTTGGCCGACCCGGGATTCGAACAAAGGACCTCATGCAGTCAAGTCCAACACCCGGACCGCTAGACCACAGAGGCGATAAGAAGCTGTAATTGTTTATACACAATACTCATTACAAATGGTGTCCTATTAGGGACAGGTCCAGTTCCTAAAATATTCCCCTGCTATGGGGAATCATATAACCAAGCTTCATTCAAGGCAGAAAAAAATTAATAGAACGAATAGTATTCAGTCTAGCTAGACCCAATTCCAATCTAGTTATGACCCTTATGATCAGGATATCCGTCAACTTCATTAATGCCCGGTTCCTATAATCAACGAATCGTAATCCGTGAGCTAAACCATTCGTAGTTTGTTCAAAAGTAACGGAGCGTTACCAATGTTTTCAAAAAATGTTTAGAATCAATAGTCGGAAACGAGCAACCGTTGTCTGTAATCTTACTAAACGTACAAAATACTACCATCCGTAATCAAAACGACTCGTTTTTGAATATAGGAACCGGGCATTAGTGAATAAAAATCGAGTATTTTCATGGATTTCCCTGTATTTCCAACCTGATTTTAAAAAAGTCGAATACATGTCCTCATTTTTCAAAGTTAATTTAACTTTGGCGTATGATATTCCTAAAATCAAATAACTTATGGATTTCTTTTTTTTATGATAATGAAAGGCAAATAAGCAGACGGATTTCCTGATGGTTAGAAATTCACGTCGCCTAGAGACATAGGTAATGGTGCGTTGCCAACCTGAGGCTGGGCTCTTAAGCCTCGAGCAAAATTAAGTTTACCGGCTACCTTACCCTCCGAACCGAAACACGTCAACGGCAAGCATTGGACATTATGGTGGCAGGAATAGGTAAGGCGGTACCAATCCAGGCGAGGCGTTGTGAAACTACCACCTAGTAGGATGTCACGGTATTAGTGACGGTAAGCCTATACTTGCCTTTTACGATTTGCCTGGCAGGAAGGTATATGGTCTATTCTGCAAAGGACAACGAAGGAAACAAGGGTGATGACTTTTTATACACATATTTTAAATACAATATATAATTTCTCCCATGATGGTCTGGCCCGCTGAGTAGACCAGTCCGTCATCAGTTAAAGGCGAGCATAGGTTAAACAGGTCATTGCAATCAATACCACTGGTAGAGCACCTAGCTGCAACTTGTCCAACGTCTTACCTATACAATTAAAGAAGTTTTAGATTTCCTGTCGGTATTTTTATTTTTTGGTTATAAATTTGATTTTCGATCAGAGTAAAATGACGTTGAAGGTAGCACTGTTTTTAAAATGGTAATGTTTCTCAGAAAAAAATACCCCTTGACAAGTTACACAAATTAAATCTAACCTCAAAGTAAGCAAATTATGTTTGTGTTATGAGTGTTAGTCACCGATACTAATACATAAAAATACTCATAAATACTTAATATCTCAATAAATTTAATAAGCACCCAGACGGGGAAATGCAGACATCTATATGTTCATCACACAAACGCCTGTCCCCGTCAGGAACCGAACCCAAACTTCGCAGTTGATCGGTTTAGTTAGACGTGTACTACACTAGCCACTCTACCAACGAGGCGGAAAAAATATTATTTGTGATACTTATATATACTTGAGCTATTTTACTATAAAGTTGTTAAAATAAAAAAACATTTTCTTCAATAATTTCAGACTATTATCAAGTTTCCCTATCATCCTACATAGATGAGAGATATCTCTAGAGAGATAGACCCCTCAAAGTACCTGATTACGTTTGGGAAAGATACCACGCCGAAAAATAAAGCATCTATCTTCCAAATACTTGGTTGCGTTTCGTCAATTCATAGCCCAGAGATATGCAATATAGTCAACTATGTGATGGTGCTAGGGTATTTCGGTATATATATAATAATTAGCAATTCATCCTCGAAATTGCAATCCGGAATCTGCATCATTAAGGATTCTATCATGATTTTACTTTACACAATTTTTACTGGATATATTTTAATGCAATTTGAAATGGTTATAGTTCCAAGTTTTGCATAAGAAACAATGTTGTTTAAGAAACATTTTTAATCATTATTTTTTATTTACAACGCGTCTCTTAAACAAATTTTTATCAATGGCATGGCTTAGGTTAATAGGTAATACCTTTGGGCAAGGCTTCATATATTTTTTTCCCCGTGTGGATCCGGGCTTCTTTGCAGAATAGACCATTTACCTTTCTGTCAGGCCGCTTGTAAAAGGCGAGCATAGGCTTACCGTCACTAACACCGTGACATCCT
>DVZK01000143.1:0-14320 GCA_018236665.1 Calephelis perditalis | reverse complement strand
GTACCCATAATCATATTTGCATAATAAATCTGTACGCCTACTCGGCAGGTTTTAGAGACCAATTTTGGATGTATCATCAGTATAATACCTAAAGCCACAGAATAAATGAATTTTGACTTTTTTGATTCTATTATTAAATTCAAATTACCAAAAAGTAACACATGCCCCATAAATTATGGACAGCGTTTAAATAAAAACCGTTAAAATTACAAATTAACACACGCGTCCATTTTGTCCTTTAAAAATATATTATCAAACCCATAACAGTCTAGCAATCGTATACATATTAGCGCATGGGGTCCATTGCCTTAATAGCCCGTGAAGTCATAAATTACAACCAATGGGGATGCGTTCGTGACGTCATACTTCAACCAGATTTAAAAACAAGGGTGAAAATTCTTTTGGAAGTCAGTTACCGTAAACTGACAACCCTCGTTCACATAGCCGAAGCATCAGACGTGATTTTTCATCTATTTCGGATATTTATGTCATGAGTATCAGTTTAAGAAGAATAGATCAACCTCTCTGCTAAACAGCTCGTAAGAGGCAAGCATAAATTAAATAAGATAATACCCACAAGACCACTCGTGATAGAGATATGGAGCCACTGGCCCGAGGAGGGATCCAGCGCCCTTCTAATCCTGCCGCCATAATAACTGTGTCATATTCCGGTCCAGAGAATAGACCTAATTGACCTAATATCCCAGCCACTTGATAGCAATACACCTATAAATCTATCTTGTCTAGAGGCTGTTGTCTCTTACCATTAGGAAACTCGTTACTTCGAAGATCGCACTTTAAAAAAACATTAAAAGGCAAACACGCAGTTGGATTTGTGATGGTCAGGAATACACGCGACTATACTAGACACCAAAGGTAGTTTAGTAAGTTTGTCAGCTACACAACTTTTTTTTATTATACGTTACTTTGCGGAAATCTTTTTTAGTAGATGTAGAATATGCTTTTATTTTCCAAATTCCGTGGAACCTGTCTAACTATTTTCTTTCTTCAACAAGACCGACAAGGACATGACGAATTTTTGGACTTGACTGCAAGACCCAGGTTCGAATCCTGGGTCGGGCAATAAAAACAAAATTGGGTTTTTCTAATTTTCTGATAAAAAAAAAATATTTGGGATTGGATATGTGCCCGGTAGGCGATAGGCTTGACACTTATCACATTGTGGGACTTAGTGTCTTCGGCTAGGCGTGGGTGCCCTGGTTGTGCCCTTGCCTACCTCTTCGGGGATATTGGAGATACCGTTTTTTGCGTTTACTTAAAACAGTAAAATGAAGGGTTACTTCAGAACATATTTTTAACAATACAGTATTAACCCTTAATCAAATAAATCTGTTAGATACGTTATGCGCGTAATTTAGATCAAAACTGTCAGATTTTACACTATCAGAAAAAAATTAAGTTAAAAAATAAATTGAGTTATCAGAAAGTTAAAATCTCCGGGCGCAAAATTAAATTTCGTTGAAGCGTAGCAAAGACATGGTGTCCTTGAATGCTATATAAAAATAATCTGTTTGTTTTCACTAATGATCCGGCAGAAGTTATAAACGTTGTGTATAAGGAAGTGTTTCAATAGAGATATTTGTTATGCACAACATTTCAAGTTACACTATTATATTTTACTAGCTGCACCCCGCGGTTTCACCCGCGTAAGTCCCAATCTCGCGGGGATTCCGGGATAAAAAGTAGCCTACATGTTATTCTGGGTCTTCAGCTATCTACATACCAAATTTCATCGTAATCGGTTGAGTAGTTTTTGCGTGAAAGAGTCCATATTGACATCCTGACATACTCACAAACTTTCGCATTTATAATATTAGTAGGATTTTTATTCTTAAATAACCGAAGCGAAGCGAGGGCGGGAAGCTAGCTTTCTAATAAAAAGAACGTTGCCCGGGATTGGATATATATGTCCAGTTTGCGATAGGCTTGCCACCTACCACATTGTGGGGCTCAGTGTTTTTGGCTAGAAGCGGGTGCCCTAGTGGTACCTCTGCTTACTTCTTCGGGGATATGGGCGTGAAGACACTTTTTTTTAATAATACAGATCGGTGTATGACAAACTACCAAGCACATACGAAACTTTTTGTAAAACAGTGAACCTTATTTTTTCAGATGAAAGTGAAATTCAAAAACAGAGTGTCTCAAGTAAGTAATTTTGAACACTTAGTTGGCCAAGGGTTAATGAGGATATATTGGGATATATTTACCGAGATTGACCGGTTTGATTAGCGATGCGGTAGGCAATTGTGTGCCTCTATACCAATATCTGTGCATTATGTTCTTATATTTATTCCAGTGTATTTCTGTGTATAAATATAAGTAGGTAATTTAAGTATTTATTTTCTTTCGCGAATACCTAACTCAGCTTGTGTAGGTAATTTGTCTAATAATATCTATTTACGTAATATAAGTATTTCTAAAACAAATTTTTGTTCAGATGTAAATTACTATGATGTTAAAATTTGACATGTGGTTCCAAAAATGAAGGGTATTTAGTTCATGTTCCGTTATCTTAAAAGTTTGGGAACCATTGGCCCAACGCATTTCGAATTCTTTTTGTGAAATTAAAAACATGGAATCAATATCCCATAAATGGAATTTTCTACGGTTGTTTACCTCCTAAGTATAATGTAAGAGTAAGGTTACCTACGAAGAATATACTTATTTTAAGAGTAGGGTTACCTACGAAGCAATAAAACTCCGCAGCGCTTTAAAACTTCCAGCTGAAAGTTCTAGATAAACTCGTACCTAAATACACATAACCGGGTTGTTTGGAAATAGGTATTGAATCTTACAATCTTCATGTGGCCTTACTATAACGCCTATTTTAATAATACAACGTGTACCTAAACTTAGGAGATGACCATATTGTACCTACAATAAAAGAAAGGCCTGAATCGACGTAAGCACGAGCATGAGTAGGTAGGTACCTACTTCTAGACAAATCTCTATGTCAATTACGACTTTACTGTTATAATAACTGCATGTTTTTGGATTGAGATACTGTATAAAATATGTTTGGTTTATAGCTTCATGCTGAGATCCTAATGAATCTTTGCCATATACATATCCTCTTGTTAATGTGCAAATGCGTATTTATTTTTAGCGGTCAAACTAAAGTTTTAACAAAATGGC
Organism: Calephelis perditalis; assembly: GCA_018236665.1. Lineage (NCBI taxonomy): Eukaryota > Metazoa > Arthropoda > Insecta > Lepidoptera > Riodinidae > Calephelis > Calephelis perditalis. The sequence goes on along the minus strand of DVZK01000143.1, from coordinate 11,164 downwards.
TAAACTGTTTTAAATTCAAATCTTTACAACTCACTCGTTATTTGTCACTATCCAAATCAACTGGTGCTCTTAACTTTTCAATACACGCATGTTAGTGCCAAAAAAATAACAAATACTCACACTTCGGTTCCCATTTCGATATAGAGGGCGTGCAAGTTTCGCGCTCGTAGAATTCCAATTGCAAGAACACTGTCTTCCGGACAGTATCGCAATTTGATTTCAATTTGGGCACTATTCACTGAAACAACAAAATATAACTGTTACAAACAAATAACACGTATAAAGAAACTAATCAGGAAAAAAAAAGTGAAAATTAAATATCCTAAATATGGAGCTGTTTCCACGAATCTATACTTGTTAGCGTCGGCACTTGGTGGAATTCAATTGTATACACACTTTTTTTATGTAAACACTTGTACTTTTCCACAATATAATTTATTTAATACTTTTTGTTACTCTATAGCCAATAGGTTTCACGTTTTACAGCATCATCAAGACTTTACAACTAAAGATAAAAAGTTTGTTTTAATTTAACATTCAGGTAACATAAAGTACCTATTAAATAAAGTGTCTAGTGGAAAAGTTTACCTCAAAAAAGTGTGTAACTAGGGAAGTCCTAAAAATGTCTGTCTATCTGTTGGTCTAAAAGAGTATAGTTTAACTTTACTCCTTTCTGCCACTATATAAAGTCCATAATCACAGTTGTTTTGCGTTTAAAAGGTTAAACGTTAGCTTTCCAAATCATCATCATCATTAATGTTTAAGACGGTATGTAATTTTTAGTATTAAGAAATCAGTTTGCTTGTGCACCTTCCAGCACCATGATAATATTGTATGATACCTGTATTAGAAGGATCTCCACCTTGTGCTGCTTCAAAGACTCCTGAATCACCCGCCACCGACTCATCACTAACAGCGGCTGATACTGATCTAGTATTTGTACCTGCAAACATTCAATATATAATATGTAAAATTTCACACCTAAAAATATAACATAATATAAAATATTTCTTTTTGCTCGAGGCCTAACACCCAGATCTTATGTTGACAACGCACCATTACCCCTTTAGGTGTCTCTAGACAGCATGAATTCCATACTATCAATCTGTCTGCTTGTTTGCCTTCCAATATCATAAAAAAAGTAACTAAATGTCAAAACAAAAAAAAAAAAAACCTAATTGAAGTTAAATACCAAACCTACACAGAAATTGAAGTAATTAAAGCTATCAAAGAAATAATCTAAAAACTTCTTACAATAAAGACTCTATGCCTCTAGATATTGTATCTATCCTCTTAACTTACTCCATGCCTCTAGATATTATATCTATCCTCTTAACTTATAAATCAGAAGAGAGAAGATGCTCACTACAGCGCCAGTAAATAACGATTAAATATTGTCCAAATAAAATAAATTTAGAAGTCTTAAATATAACGATACATCAATTCAAAATAAATTGTCTTACCACTAGAAGAGGGAGTCCTCGGTGAGACCGGTGGGGGTGTTTCTGATATTGGAGACAATGGTTCACACTGTCTTCCAGGTCCTTGTATTTGTACTGGAACTGTAAAAATACGAACATTTACTTATATAAAAACCCCTAAAAATGTAATTGTGTATTATAAATTACATATTATTCTATATACGAGTAGAAAACAATTTAAAGTATAATAAAACTGTGTAAATATTAGCTACATTTAGAGAAACATTATATTTTGAGTAGAGATTTGGGTAAAAGACATTATGTCACAGATTCTGTTCATAAACATAAATCGCCGCTGTGGTCTAGCGGTCTGGCGTTAGATTTGGCTTTGGCCCCGGGTTTATGTCCGGGTCGGGAAACAAAACAAATAGAAAATATGAACATATTTTAAATTTTTTAATAACATTATCATTGCTTGGGATTGGATATGCGTCCGCGTGGGACTTAGTGTATTGGGCTAGTCGTGGATACCCTGGTTGTTCCTCTGCCAACCTCATTAGCGATGTAGGCGTGAAGATACTTTTTTTAATAAATGAAAAACTTACTTGACGAAAGTGAAGTAATTTCATTAAGTCCTGATGCTACTCCTATCCTCATTTCTGCTAATTTTTCTTCCAGCTCTCGCTGTTGTCTTCTCTGTCTTTCAACCTGAAAATATGAAATATTATAAATTCTGATGCTGAAAATGATATTTAACTTTCGCAAATTGTAATTGAAGCATAGCACAGTATTTTTTGTATAAAAATTTTTGTATAATAGTTTTTTAAAGTTAGTTTAAATACAACAGTTTTTCCCAATTCAAAAGTCTTTATTATTGAGGAATCAAAAGACCCATATACAGTAGTACTATTATCTATTTAGAGTTGTTATTACATAATTAATCATTTTACTCAAACTTAGACTAGGTCAGCCAATTTAAAAATAAAAGTATAGAAACTTAGTACTTAAAAAGAGTAAAAAGTGTAAAGTTACTATTCAAATTATGAGCTCATCATTTAAATAGTAGTACCTACTGTACATCGTTGATGTTCTTAATTTGAATTAAAAAAATTCAGTCATACAACATCGTTAGATAGTGATATCATAGTGGTAACTGTACCTGGTTGTAAGATGGTGGCGGTGGCGGTGGACTTGCAGAAGATAAACTACTTCTTGGGGATAGTGAGGGCTGAGATGTTGTACTATTTGTTCCAGGTGTATCAGCGTTGAAAGTTCCTCCACGAAGTAACCTTAAATTAAACAGAAAACATTTTAAGGAGCTCAAAAAAGCATAAAAAATATTCAAATTGGTTATACAGCAGGAACCATGACTCTCATAGTCATATAAAGAAAAAATTGCTAAGACTAAACCAAATTGGCACCACCGCTTTACCTACCTAACCTTCCGGTGCTAGCAATCACGCAAGAGGCTTAATATGCCAGTTTCATGTCAGCGACACACCATTACCATGGAGTCTACGACACCAAAGAAACCTATAAGTCGACGTATATTTCTTTCTATGAGTATCCTATACAAAATATACATTTTTAGTCTACAATTTCATAACCTTTTTAAATTAAGAAGTGTAAGAGAATATTGAGCAGCTTTTTTAAATCCAGGAAATTAAATAAGATTAACTTAAATAAATAAAGACTACGTTTCAAAGAATTTGAGCCAGTAAGGTACGTTAATTACCTTTCAACTCGCCTGTGAAGATCTGCCATATCTATTGGTTTATCCGTTTGAAATGAAGTAGCTATCTGCGGTCCACCATATATATCCGTAAAACTAATACCAGAGCTCAATGATCCTTTACTACTCGCTGTAGAAAGAGATCCTAAGCTTGAACTACTTGACATCGACAGTGTCGACGCTGATAAAGTTTTCAATTGTCCTTCTAATGCTGTCATTGCTGCTAACGTGTCCTTCAGCTGCTGTAATAATAGTTGTTTTTCTTCGTGTAGTTTTAATCTATCTGTTATACATTTATTTGAAGCCGTTAATGCATTATCTAAATCCTGCTGTAGTTTTTGACATTCCAACTGTATATCACTCATTTCTTGTTGCGATCTCGTTCTTGGAGTTATACTCCTCAATTCTCGTAACAACTGCTTCTTCTCTTGATATAATAATAGTCGGTCTTTGTCAGACTCTACTTGCACCGGCTGAACTTTATCTTCTAAGTCCGCTAATTGTTGCTGAATTTGTTGAATTCTTTTTCTATTTTCGTCATATTGTAGTCGAACCCTAGCCATTTCTGCTAATCTAGTACCAATAGGAACTAAATCAGAACATAAGTCTGTTTGTGAGGCAGTGCTTAGTTTTTCTTGTGGTAAACTTAAAGTAGATAATTCAGGTGAGGCTTCTTCAAACTGCAGTCTTGTTAGGTCGTCTTTTAATTTCGCTAAAGACTGCATGATTTCGGCTTTCTCTTTTTCCCCCGAAGTGAGAGATTTTTGAATATTCTTTAACTCTGTCATAATTGCCTGAGCCTCCGTTATATTGTAACATCCTTGCTGCGCATTTAATTTCTGTTCAACTCTGAAAGTAAATAACAGAACGTAAATATTTCATACAGTCCATCACATATAATAAATTTTATTGAAGTGAAAGTTATGGTAAAAGATGCAATGACCATTAACAAAATTCGACAGTCAACATAAACAAAAACAGAAGGGAAACAAATGGATCACAATATTGTAATCAACTTAAAACAAAAGACAATTGAGTTATGTTTACTAGATATTTTCCATTTTAAATAACGATAACACTAACTTTTTTGACTTTCTCAGAAAAAAGTACTTACTCCGCAAGTGTATCAACTCCTCGCCTCGCGCTAGCAACTTCGGCTCTTGCTTGTCGTAGTTCTTTCCTTAGTTGGGCAACTCTCCCTCTTGCTTGCGTTACTTCGGTTCGAAGCTGGTCGGGATCGTGTCGTGATGTCGTTGACGTCGTCGTTACGGACGTCGTTGATGAACATACTGAATAAAAAAAGGCAATGTTACTGACGGCGGTAAGTTCTTCTATCTCAGTCGCCTCGTTGGTCGAGGGGATATCGCACATGCTTTAAGCCAGCGATCCTCGATAGGAGTCGGAGTTCAACAACCGACCGCGACAGGGCCAGACATTTGTGTGATTAACATGATAGTTATTAAGCTATAAGATTTGACTGCAAATTTTAAAAAAGAAAAATCCTAACGCAACATTTTTGAAAAATAATCTCAAAAGTTTAAGTTTAAATCAGTATTACCAAAAACCATTTCCAGTTTTCTATATTGACAGATGCTTTTTTTGAGAAGCTTGTTAAATCTTACAAATAATTTTCAATATTTGTACGGCTCTGTAGGATGAAAATATGTTACTGATAAACTACTCTAGTTTACTTCCAGCTTCAGTTCATAAATGATACAGCCATATAACAACGAGTCCACCACACCCAAAAGAGGTGGAGTTAAGTACAAAACCATCAGAATAAGAATAGGAATGACCTTCCATCATATTGTGATTACTAACATTGGATTATGTACACTGTACTTGTATACTCCAATAAAAATGCTGATTTGAAGCCAACTGTTTACTACAGCTCTACCCGATGTTACTCACTGGGAGGTCGTTTTGTTATAGGAAAAATAATTTCAAGAATTTGACTATATTTCAATAATTTTTATAGATAATTTATTAAATGATTTTCTGATAATAGAAATACACTAAAGCTGGTAATTATTTATCATCCTCTTGCCACAGTAAGTCTACCGACGACTTCGTCTTCAAGATCAGAACATGATGGAAGATGTAGCAAGAAATTTTAGGCATAGGCATAAGCAAATGCCTTTTATTCTCATAAAGAAATAAAGTAATGTGTTACAATAATAATAAAACAGAAAATTTTAATACCAGTTTTCTCTACATCTTTAGAAATAACTAGAGTTGCAAAATAAACCGTTTTACAGTTGACAATAACTATAAAGTAATTCAAATTATTTCGTTGCCTTTATAATATTTATAGAGAGATGTTGAGAGAATCGAGTTTCATTCAATACATCGTTATCTCCAACTTTTTGGTTGTTTCGCTTCGATTCATTATTCAAATTGTACGCGTATCTGACCTTTAGTAGTGGAAGAATGGTTATTGTACTATATTGTTTTTTATATGGTATTGAATGCGAGCCATTCGGAGTTATGCGAAGATTCAAAGGCTCGATTTCTATTTTAAACAATGCCTATTTGAAATTTCTATTCTTGAAAATTCCATTATTTTAATTTGAAATCTTATTTGTTTGTTTTTCTTTAAATATTTGATGAAATATTAGAAGTTATTTTAACGAATAAATTCGCCTCTGTGATCTAGTAGACCGGGGTTTGCATGAGGTCCCAGATTTTATACTTGGGTCGGGTAACAACTAAATGTTTCAATTTCTTAATAAAAAAAACATTACTGTCTTGGATTGGATTGGATATGTGCCCGCTTGGCGATAGGCCATTATATTGGGGGGATTCGTTTTTTCGGTTAGTCTTGGGTGACTTATCGTACCTCTTCAGATATGGGCGTGAAGATATTTACTTACTTAGTTTTTATTTCGTTGAAATCTAATTTTTTTTGGATCTTCCATTCCATGTCTAAGGGGATTCTAATGTATGTGAAAGTTTGTACGTGTTTGTATGAAACTATCTGTCATTACTCATGAATGGTATTAAAACTCAGAGAGGTATTATTTTAAAGAAACAATTAATGGGTATAGTCTTTAGCCATAATACTTACAGCTCGTCCTGGACGCGGCTAAGGTAGAAAGTGCATTGTTCAAGTGTTTGTACTCGTCCTGGGCGATGCATAGCCTCTGTTTCTTCACATCATACATTTCCCGTTTCGCCTGTAACAATAGAATAAGATTTAATTACGATAACAAGATGACTAGGCAGCTTGTGAAGTGTGGAATATCCATATGTGGCAACATGGGAATGTAAATTCTTTAGATAAAACATAATTAAATTTTTAACTGACGCCAAAAAAGCAGGTTCTCAAATAGTTCGTATGAGATACACGTCCACTAGTCATATAACCCTAAAACTTAAGTTGTCTTATTATTAAACATGGACTAAAGTGGACACAATTTGTTAGTTGTGTACTTTCCACACTTATTTTATTATTATATTTTAGCCAACCGGTTTCACTGTGTAACCATGATCAGAGTTATAACAACTGAAGTACTCCACCTGGCATTAAATTGTTTATAACAATGCGATACAGACTATAATATTAACTTAACTTTACTTAACTCTACGCTTAATAATAAGGCAAATAGGGTTATATGTTTGTTACACGAATTTGATGAATATTGTTTTATTAAGTGGGTCGTATCAGAGATAGTCCAGTATAGGGAATATATTACTGACTTTGTAACCGACTCGTACATAAATGTTAAGCAAATAGATTCGATACGAAACAATCAACAAGACAAATACAAGATGAGCAAATTTTAAAATCTCAAGTAGATATATTTTTGGGAAACTTATGAATATGTATTTTATATTACCTTTGGTAACCTACTCCCGCGAAAGAATTTTTTTAAAGCGATCGTAGTTTTTTGGACTAGCGGTTCAGTTGTTGAACTTGACTGCATGAGACCCGGGTTCAAATCCCGGGTCAGACAACAAAAAGAAAATTTAGTTTTTCCAATTTTCTAATAAAAAAAAGTTTCTCGGGATTGAGTATGTACCCGGTTGGCGATAAGCCTGCCACCTATTACATTAAGGGACTTAGTGTCTTCGGCTAGTCGTGGGTGCCCTGGTTGTGTTTCTGCCTACCTCTCCAGGGATATGGGCGTGAAGACACTTTAGTTTCGGAAAATAGCTATATATAATTATAACAAGCATAACATTTCCACATAAGTGCTATATAACAAAAACATAACACTAACAAAGACGGTGTTGCCAAACGGTTTTCGCACATTCGTACCAAATTCATCAAGTCATACCCAAAATTAACGAGTCATTAAAGCTAAATTCCATGTTTTTTGCGACCGACATAAATACATTACACTGGACTTCAACTTTTTGCTTGGAATGCGTACAAAAAGCGACCTCATCATTCCTATACATATCCGGTTTTGACTGAAGGAATCAAATTTTATACGGACGGCTATCACAGACGCAACGCGAGGATACTTTTTAATATTTCTTATTTATTCATACGTACGAGACTCGGCTTGTGACTAGCTGTTTCCCGCGACTTTATACTGGTTTTTTATATGTAATTACAATAGAAACTAAGGTGGAATAGGTAAATATCCTGATGGTAAGAAATACAAGTCGAGGATATAGTCTAAAGTCCTTTAAGCAGTGCTAATCTGGGGAATGGATGTTAAGCGTTTTCTATAAGTTCATCAGATACCCAGCCGTTGTTTGATACCTATGTACCTACGTAATTGAGGTAAAAGATAATTTCTAAAACAAAATGTAGGTAAGATCCTATCTAAGCCAAACCTTATTAGATTTGGTCAAAAATGTTAAACTGACACCATGGATATTGATCTCGGTAAATTCATACCTAATATCTTTATTAATATAAAATAATCATAATTATTCTGGCATTGTTTTGTACCTATTCTTAGACTCTTAGCATTATCTGTGTTTTCTTCTAAACTTGTAGATACAAAACTACGTAGGTATCACCTACTTAGTTCACATAGAAATGGTAGTGTTAAAAAGAAAAGACCTTGTCGAACGAACGCGTAATATTAATAATAAAGACGACAAAATTAAAGAGAAAAATGTTAGCAATAAAAATAGAAACAAAATCATGTATAAATTTGTACCTATAGAAGAAGATAAATTAGTAAATTTATATGTTCATTTGAAATACAGCTTTGAAGAAATATCACCTACAATCTAGATACTCTGGGTTAGTATTGTGGAAAAACTTCTCTGTTCCTCTGAAATTTATACTAAAACAGATAACACTTAAATAGAAATATCTAGATAGTAGGTATGTTGTTAAAGTAGGTACCTAGTTCTCATAGTAAAGAGCAAAAATTTTGAAACACGGTCACAAAAAAACTAGATAGATAGACAGGTACCTACCTACCTATCTATCTAGTTTGGTGTCAAGAAAAAGACTCTACAAATTTGTGAAGTAACTGCAAATGCAAGAGTAACTTACAAATAAATTTAAAGTAGCTTATGATAAATTATTTTAAAAAGAATGTAGTCAATTCTAGAAAAAAATACATTTAATTACCGACTCATACTTTTAAAAATAGAAAAGAACAAATAATATTTGACTTCAAAAATTTAACCATATCGAACTAGATACATATTCACAAATGAATAAAAATATAATATATTTACAGTAAATAGTCTCAGTAATCCCGAAAGACGGATGGCGTGCTGCAGACGACTCCAAGTATGAGGAGGACACTGTGGAAAAGTGCCATTCTTACTCAGGACCTGAGTAGCCACGTAACCTTGGCCTTCGTAGTACGGAACCTCTGACACCGGCACTAAACGCACTTCCGCCGAGCGAATTTGACGCACAGACAAAATGTTTTCATATATAGCCTCATCCTCTAAATTTTGACCTTCCGGGCACATACGGTAACCAAACTCCCGACTAATTTCATCTAGATTAGCGTACTCTGGAAGCTTACGCAGCTCTTTCAAGTTCTGATACTGTGGTTCTTCCTTGACACATAGACCGGAAGGTCTGGTTGAGGTGGGATCCACACGGACTCCATATTCGGGAGGTTCGCGGACCATTCTAGCGAGATGGCGCGTCCCGAAGCAGCCTCTACACCATGAACGCGTATCTACCGAAGCGGCGCGCGGACGGAAAGTCGGCTCGAGCTCGGGAGGTGGTTGTGACCACATAGTGAGCGCCCGCCGCGATGGACACATCTTAACCCCCAAAAGGGCGCACGACGACTGGCCCGGTCGCGTTGGATGGCGCGCCTTGGAATGCGCCCGTACCGCCGAAAGAATGCAATCTCGGGCGCATTTCGGAGGTCGATCTCTCCAAAGGGCCGCGCTCGCTCCCGCTTCCCCAATGGCCATCTGTCGTAATAAGTTCGACGAAACGCGAGCCCATCGAGCCGACGCCGTAACGGACCTCAGTGACCTCAGGTGTCCTCAGCACGCGAATCATTCAATTTCATGTATTCAGTTTTCAAAATTACACGTTTGCTGAATTAATAATCTTTTTGTATGGTGCCAGGTAAGTACAAGTTGATTTCAGCGAAACAAATACATTTACTCTCCTTCTCCCGATTTAGGTACAAGAAACAAAAACAAAATAATAATATTACAATATCACTACCTTTAGAATTATATTAAAAGAATCTAAAGTGTAAGGAACTGTGTATGTAAATAATGTACACATAAATAAAAAAAATCCATTGATACATATAAAAACAGATTATAAAATCCCTAACTAATCAATCCAAAATCTATAAGAAAATATTCAAATGATAACCATGCCATTTCAAGTTTTACCTTCCACAATAAAAATAAATTAATTTAAATCAACAAAAAATATGTTTATGGCTTATTTAACTTGATGAAGTCAAATACTTTTCTTATTAATTACAAATAAAATTCTTATTTTTCCGTAAAATATAAATCCTTCATAAATTATCAAGGTTTTTAGACAAAAAAATCTAGACGTCCATTGCCTCTCTAAAGCAATATCTGTTTTTCTAAAACATTTGAATCCATGCCGAAGACGCGACGGAATGCAAAAAACTAACACTATGCGCCATTGCGTGGTTAAGGTCCCATCATAGGGTGATTTTCTCAGGTTTTCCATGTAATCAATTTGCGTGGCTCTCTGGAATGCGAGGTAGTTGGGCACATCTGGCGACGGCTCAGGTAGACGGACATTTTTGTTCCTGAATTCTTTCGCACCCATTTGCAATCCCGTCCGAGATCTGGTCCTTCCACTTTAATTGTCGGGAGTAATTACAATGGAGGTTTAAATTTTCTGAAGTTAAAGCATTGTTGCGTATGGTTTTGAACTTAAATCTTTGGTTTACATTAGTACGTACATATATTTAGTACAATTAGTTTAATAGAAAGCAACTTTTTACAGAGTCGGTAAAAGATTAGAATGAACATTGATTTTAGTATGTTTACGTTTTGTTTGAAATGATTTTGATGATTCCTTTTCGTTTGTGAGATTATACTTTAAGTATGGTTACAAATTATATTAAAATCGATTCCAAAAAAATAGTACAAATAAGTGAATTTTCTATAGACTTGTACTTTCAGTGACGAAGTAACAACCACGCTTAAAAAACACATCTATATATGTATATAAAAATGAATCCCTATTTTCCGACCACGACTGAACGGATCGACTCATTTTGCTAGTTTTTTTTTCTTATATTGGTTATTGTCAGGAGAAAATTCATACAGGGAAACTGCAAAGTGACACAAAGTTGGCCGGGTCGGCTAGTCAAAACATAAAAATATAATGGGATGAGGTCAATTTTAGCAGTATTACTTATTTACCTACTGCTGTTAAATTTTAAAGTATCAATTTTGTTGCTGTAATTGATCTACTGATTTTAAAACTAACTTTAGTTTTAGTTTTACGGCTCCGAGTTTACCTAGCAATAAAAAATATAAAAATCGAAGTATGTTTTTCGTTTTTTTATTTTTATTTATTTGTTAAAAAAAAAAGTATCTTCACGCCCATATCCCCCAAGAGGTA
>DVZK01000142.1:0-14365 GCA_018236665.1 Calephelis perditalis | reverse complement strand
AAATCAGTCCGTATTACAATTACTATTATGACAATAATTGTATAAATTATCCAGGACAATCTCACTCAAGGAAATCACTCAAAAAAAGTTCCTTAATGTATAACTTCCAAATAAATTAATACTTTCACTAAAATATGTATTTCTTTTCGATTTTATGAACAAAAGCTGATGTGAAATAAGTAACTAGATTTCTCGTATCAGCTCACCCAACTCAGGACCCAAAATCAGGGATAAAATCTTAGGCACCAAAATGAGTGTGGGCCTTTGTTATGTTTCTAACGTAATCATTGCATAATATAATCCATTTGTGTGGTAAAAATTGACAGTTTTTAAAACTACTGAGCATGTAAAGACATATTAATTGGCAGCACCATTGCCAAAAGAGTTACGCTTAAATTACAGTTTAATGCAGTAGATTTTATATATTAGAAGAATTTAAGAGAAACGCACCTTTGAATAACTCCTGTGACTGATTGGTTATAATTACTGTGAATAGGGTTACCCAAAGGCTTAACTAGTCCTCTCACAACAACATAAGGGATAATTTTATTAGGATATTTATTGATTTCTTTGTTCAATGATGCATCTATATCTAGAACTGGTGCAGACTGAAAGAAAAAAAAACTGATTACACAACTTATAAACTTATTATTGAGTGTCCTTTAGGCCTTTCATATACATATCTAAGTAGCTAAGTATCATGGTAAACTTATTAAGAAAAATGAATCTCTATTTCCCTTAGTTATTGTAGCACACATGTAGGGTGTTTTTGCTATTTCTTTTTTTGTTTTGGAGTTATGTTTACAGTAAGGATAGAATGGTCAAATCAGCTAGTAACAAATAAAATTAATGTTATTACCAACTACTAGCTTTCTACAATACTATTTGAAAAATTGAGGAGTTGCCTTTTGAGACTTGATGAGAAAAAATGTTCTAGTAAAAACTATTTAAAAGATATGATTATAAGTAAAAAAAATACTTAAAAAGTGGTTGATGTCTCCGTTTTGTTTTGGTCCTTTGAATGTTGTATTTCAACTACCTTGTTTGCAGAGGGTTACACTTCTTATGTCACCAGCCAGTTGCAAGGCTCATGTATGAATCCTGACAGGGACAGACATTTGTGTGACGAATATTTTAAATATCTGTATTCCAATATCTATTTAAGTATTTTTATGTTTTATTATTGTTTAATAAAATATTTAATGTTGTAATATGCTTAGTTTGGGGTTAAATAAATTTGTGTGACAGGGATTATTTATTCATTTATGTATAATTTTATTACAAGATTTTCATTTGGTATATTTGGGTGAATGGTTGTGAAAGAAACACAAAACAGTGTTTACTCAACATTTTATAATTTGTTATACATGTTTGAACTATAGGGTGTAAGAATTATTTTATTGAATAATATTGACGTTTTAAGTACAGCTTCCTTTTTACCATTACAACTTTTTTGTACTCATCGAAAACAATTTAGGGTAATAATTGTTGAAGTGCTATTATACTTACTCCCTATAAAATATGATGAGAGTAAACTTCTACCAAGGATGTACTAAATTTTATTCTTAAGTACTTCTAGGTATTTCATTTTGAAAACAGTTCACAAATTTCATTAAAACTTCAAAAACAGTCACAAAATCCTTACTTACTTGAAGCGTATTTAAAATGTGTTTACATTTACTCAGCTGCCTCACACAAAATGCAAGAATTAGGGAATCAATCCCAAGTATAACAGTCTCGCCGATAACCTCTGATAGGAATTCCATATTTGAGTTCCCTTACATCTAGTAACATTAGTTAAAACTCTTAATTAATATTTAATATAACAGTTTCATAAAAGTTAAACGTTTTACAGTAATTTTTAAAAATATAACCAATTTTACCAAAAATTATTGAATAATCAAAATAATACTGACAATTGACAACTAGGGATCAACAATACATCCAAATACATCGATGTTTTAAGACATCGAAGTATCGTTCATAAACATCGATATTTTAACATAACAAGAAAACATCGATGCATCGTTCATTATGAACGATGTTCTATAGCAGTGCCATCGCTTTGTAAGTTGATAATCTATTTATTAAAATCTTAGTCGCTCGCATGTCATCGTATTTTCAATTTTTGTCTCACTCTTACGCTTAAAGTGAGCAAGAGGACAAACCACTGTATGTTTGGCTTCCTGTGCAGCTCCATCGTTCGTTTTTATGCATTTTTACCAAATTATTTTTATTTACAGATTTTGTTTCTCTTCTACTAATCATATGCTGCTACATTAATACATACTGTACATATCTGTTTTATTTAAAGTATATATATAAGTTAATGTCCGTATTTGATTACTAATACGAATCTAATTCAATCTTTACTGGAAATAGCTTTTTCTCACTTAATCATGGCCGTACGTCAACCCTGCTATTTTTTTATAAAAAATCATAAAAACATCGATGTATCGATCATGAACATAGAATAATATCAATATTTTTTTCTGAACGATGTTGCATCACTATTGACAACTTGTGTACTTTTTTTTGTACGCAGTACGAGTTGCCATCACGGTAAAACTAAAAAATTGGCCGTATTTGCTGAATGGGATGTTGCCGCTCATTTTCGTAAAGAATCCTAAGATCTATAAATTCGGCAAAAGGTTTTTTTTGATGAAACTTACCGTTTTCGAAAAAAATACAAAAATCACTCAAATCTTAATCTTTGACCTTGAACAACTTTTGAAGGACACATAGGGCCGATAGGAATTTTTAAAACTTTATTTGCACTGGTAAATCTCAGCTCTTCACTAATATTTGGCGTTCCGGGATTTTTTATTTAGAATGTCACTGTTGAACGGACTATAGGCATTCAAAATATGTACTTATTTCGAATTTCTCTATTTGCATAAGTATTTCTCTGTAGGAGTATCGTTGGCTTATACCTTGCCACAAGCATATAACGTAGATAACTGTGATAAGATCAGTGACAATACTCTTGAATCTCGATATCCTATATTTTTAAACACAGTACTAGCTGATTATTAACATTCAGTTACAAATAAATCAACAAAATGTTAATAATTCGCCAGTATTGTTTAAAATCCACTACTCCATGAATCGACGTTCAAGAGTAATTCTACAGTTCGTGTAATTTGTTCAGTTACATTTTTTACTTATTTATAACCTAAGACGTGCGATTGAAAAAATAAGGATGGCAGTTCGCGCCGTAGCCGCTTAGATGTGCACGCCAATTTCGCGCTGTACTCGCTCCCGCTGCACTCCGTAGTAGAACATGACACTATAGTTTAAGCGGCAGGAATAGGTAAGGCGGTGGATCCCTACCCAAACATGTTGATGCACATCAGCTGCCTTCAGTCATAAATAAGTACCCCCCCACCCCCAGTGAATTGGGAGTAAATATCCATGTAACCTACGATCGCCTCTTGAGCTGCCGGCAGGTAGACAGATTGTCTGTTATACACCAGTTTGATCGCAACATGGCCAGACATAGTGTAAAATACGATTACGTTAACAAAAACAACATATACTGGTTTCATAATTTTAATTAAGAACTTAATTTCTTCGTCTCCGGACTCTGGATATTCTCCATGCGTTAGGTTCTTCGTACTTATTGTACAAAGGCTCCAGTCGTTGATTTTTCTTGAACTTCGACAACTTGGTCGGATCGGAAAACTTAAAGAAAGCCGGCGCAAACTCCACAAGCCATTTGGGGTCTATTGTTGTCACTTCCCGCATATATTCCTTCGTTGTCTGCACCAACTCATGGTATATTACCCTAGAACAATTACTTTAACTGTTAAACAGTTTTCATTGACATTTCATAAGGTTTTATTGTAACGATTTTAAAATAACTAAAGCATTTTTATAATAAGCCACAATGACCGTGATGGTTCGGGGCATCAGGTTTGCATATTACTTAGACCGAGCAGAAGTGCTGGCGTTTACCGAAGCTCTCTATATTATAGACGTTAGTATCTAACTAAAACTCATATTGGTGAACATTTAAAGTAGCTGAGTATGTTACCACATTATAGAAGTGGAGAGTGGGGGTGGCCAAGGCCGACCACTGGACGCACGGAACCGGTCCCACAGGGCACACAATTAAAGAAAAAGGCAACTGGTAGGTACTTAGGGCCGAGCACGGGGAGCGAAATAAATGAAACTCGGTATATCCTCAAACTACCTGAACCTAACTAAACTAAAGAGAAACGGTCGCCTCTGTGGTCTAGCGGTCCAGTTGTCGGACTTGATTGCATGAGGTCCCGGGTTCGAATCCCGGATCGGGCAACCAAAAGGAGTTTTTGTTTTTCCAATTTTTTAAAACAAAAAAATTTGTTTAGGATAGGATATGTGCCCGGTTGGCGAAAGGCTTGCCACCTATCACATTGTGGGACTTAGTGTCTTCGGCTAGTTGTGGAAAGGTAATTTTCCGTTCGCGATTATCTAATGAAATTCGTGTCCGTTTTTTTTCAGTTTTACTGCGTTGAACTATATCCTACTATTTTCTGTCAAAGAGAAAATTGGATTCTTCCAATTTACTAATTAAAAAAAAAATGTTGGTCGGGATTGGAAACGTGCCCGGTTGGTGATAGGCTTGCCACCTATCACATTGTGGGACTTAGTGTATTCTGCTAGTCGTGGGTACCCTGGTTGTGCATCTGCCTACTCCTTCAGGGATATGGGCGTGAAGATACTTACTTACTTATTTGAAAGAGAAACGGCATTTTACTAGATCAGACTCTTGCAAATGCTTCTTTGTTACAGTACAAGTAATATTGTGCAGCACACTTAGTGGCGAGAAATAGTTAAGTACCTACTGTTACCATTACTTATTAGAAATAGTTACCATTCAGGCTGCCTGTTAAAGAGCGCACTGGAAGGGTGTATGTAGACGACCTGGCTGTCGACGAGGGTCCGGTACCCCTCCTGAGGATCTTTCTTTGCTGCGTTCCGGAAGAACCCGGAACAGATGGTCTTCTGTATCCTGACTGAGTTTTTACCGGCAGATACCACGTCTAGTTTATGTCTGGAATCAAGTTAAACATATAATTAGAACTTATTTTCAATTCATCACTTTTTTTCCTTAAAATAAAACATGCTTTTATTGAAATCTAGAATTCACGTCTGTCACAAAGCTAACTCCAAAAAAGTTGCCAAGGTATGGCCCGGGCTCCTTGCAGAATAGACCATCTTCGCAGCAACTCGCCCGGATTGGTACCGCCGCCTTACCTATTCCTGTCGCCATTACGTCCATTGCTTGCAGTTGACGTATTCCGGTACGGTGGGTTAGATACCCGGTGAGCTTACATTTGCTCGAGGCCTAACATTCCGGCCTCATGTTGGCAACGCACCATTACCACCTTTGGTGTATCTAGGCGGTGTGAATTTCTTACCGTCAGCAAATCCGTCTGCTCCATTATCAAAAAAAAATCTACGAAAACCGGTAGGCTATGGTTATTCCTAAACACCGGTGGCCACTAGAAGTAGGCAAGTGGCAGGCCCGAGAAACGTTGACCGAATATCTTGAAACAAACACCTTAACTCCAATGAATGCTCAATTAAGGATGCTAATGATTGTGCAAAGTGGAGAAGTAAGAGTAGAAAGGTGGACCCTGGGTTCCAAAACTTAAACTATATGAACATCTACGATCAAATCTTGAAAGATGTAAAATATAATAGACATAATCTAAAAAAATACATACCTATCCATAATGCCGAGCAACTGTTTCCTGACATCCTGAGCACGTTTTAAGGTTCTGATCTGCACGAAATTCTCGTAACACCAAGCGTTGGAGAACTTGTTGTTCTTCCAGCTGTTGTAGACCGCCAGCAGCGTGAGATGGTCGCCTTCGGGCTGGTTGAACTTGGCCTTCTTCTGGTCCGCGAGGGCCTGCTTGTCCTTCGGCCGGTAGAACACGTTCTGGACACTCAGCATCGAGACCACGGTGAGGATCTCGTCCGAGCACTGCAGCGCTACCGACATGATCAGTATTTTCGACAGATTCGGCTCTAACGGAAATTCGGCCATCTGGAAGTAAACATAACATTATCTTATGTTTATTATGATTATGGTTGTAAATGATATAATGGTGTGTGTGTGTGTGTGTGTGTGTGTGTGTGTGTGTGTGTGTGTGTGTGTGTGTGTGCGGGCGTTCGTGGGTGCGTGTGCGTGCGTGTGTGCGTGTGTGCGTGTGTACCCGGCGGCCGAGGCGGGTGAGCAGTCCCTCGGCGTCGAGCGCGGAGAGCGAGTGGAGCTGCTCGAGCGCCATGATGAGGGACTCCACCGGCGGCGCGTCCATGAAGTCGAAGTGGAGCAGGTCGTTGATACCCATCGTCTTCAGCTGCAACACCTGCAATTAACATTATTTTTAAAGACACTTGCACTTTTTCACAATATGCTTTAAGCCAAGAATTTACCAACAAAGATAAATAAATATATTTCATTTTAACGTTCAGTATTTGGTTATTATTGCTTACCAGGCTACCCCACCTGCATTATTATAATATTAATACGTGAAGCAAAAACTGTGGACCCCTTTTTAAGAAAATTGCGAGGCCGGGGGAGAATACAATTTGGCACACTTACAGTTTATGCGTAGAAGTGCAGAATGCTAATATTTTTTAATAATAATGCTTAAAAGGTACATTAAATATAAAAAAAAGTCATTACACATACCACTATGTATTTGACGCACACAAACAAAAGTATTGATAACGATAAAATATTACGGATTGCACGCAAACTGTATTCATAATGCTTTGAAACAAAATAGTTAGTGTTGATAAATGAAGATGGCATTCTTATCAAAAAGATTATTAACAATAGAATCTTAATAATCTCTGAACATTATATTTTAGTTATATACATAGGTATTATATTGAACAAATTATAATTAAAAAACGTTGTATACTAAAAAGACAACATAGTCAAAGACTAGTGGAATTCGGCAAAAATAGCAACTTCAAAAAAGCGAGTAGAACGATGTAAATTCGTCGTTCCTCTTTTATCGCCAATTTGAAAAGACACCTTTATACCATGAGCTTACTTGTTGTATGGATTACTGTACGAATATATGCAGGTGTGTCTGTGTGTATACTGTATACTGTATACTGACCGTGGTGGCGAGGTTGGTGCGTTGTATCTCGGGCACGGGCGTGGGCAGCATCTCGTCCCTGTAGGCCCGCTCGGTGTAGAGCCGGTAGCACTTGCCGGGGCCCGTGCGGCCCGCGCGACCGGCCCTCTGCTTAGCCGCTGCCTACAATTTAAAAAAACGTTTTTTTCCGATACCCATTGAAATATGAGAAGATAAAAGCAAATAAGAGTATTTATGAGGATGATATTAAATTTAAAACTGCAATATTTAACATGTCCATTCTAGAAATTCTACTGCCTTCAAAAAATGTATGCAAATTTATCACATATCAAAAACACACCTGCGATATAGGAGTGACGACCAGGGAGTCCATTCCAGTCTTCGAATTATAAACCTTCTGCTTTACAAACCCTGGGTCCACCACGTAGTATATGCCATCAATCGTCAAGGATGTTTCAGCTATGTTTGTAGCAATAACCACTTTCCTGGACCCTGGTGGTGCGGGTTCGAAGATACGAGTCTGCATTTCCGAAGGCAACGCGGAGTATACAGGAAGTATGATTAATTCTGGTACATCTGGACCCAAGGACTTCATTCTTTCATACAGAATCTCACACGCCGTATCAATCTCTTCTTGACCAGTAAGAAACAGTAGTATGTCTCCAGGAGGTTCCCTCAAATGAATCTGCATCACGGTTATCAAGGAGGCATCCAAGTAATCTGTTTCTGGTTCTTTGGTATATAGCACTTCTACGGGGAAGGTTCGACCGGGAATAGTAAAGATTGGAGCTTCAAAGAAGTATTGAGAGAATTTCACAGCATCTAAAGTGGCCGAAGTGACAATCAGTTTTAATTCTGGTCTTTTCTGAACTGCTTGTTTTAAAAGACCGAAAAGAACGTCTGTGTGTATCGTTCTTTCGTGGGCTTCGTCCAACATGATTACTGAGTATGTTTTCAAATCTAAATCCATCAGACATTCACGGAGCAACATACCGTCTGTCATGTACCTGTAGAGACAACATTGAAGGATGTCATTTTTAAACATATAACAAATCCTTAATTTGACCTAAATAGTGCATTAATTTATTAAGAACACAAAAACAAATGAACAGTCTCAACAAAATAACTTCCGCAATCAAATAGATGAAAAAAAAAATTACACACCCTACACACATATTATCTATATTTAGGTATGTATATAAGTAAGTACAGATCGGTTAACTAAAGCTGGCACGTTCACAGTACTCACACTTATTCAATTTCACTATACGGAATGTTCAAAATAAAAGATTTTTATTCAAAGTGCGACTCGGCAAGGGATCTTATTTAAGCCACGCTGTATATAAAAACCGTAGCTAAAGCAAAACAATAACTGTCCCTTTCACAGTCATAAGCTTGACCGCGCAAAAAAGAGACGCGATTTCATGGTGCGACGTCACGCCGCGCGCTTATTCACAGACGCTACACAAGCACAAAGTGTAAATGTGTTGTACGTGCCAGCTTTTGATAACCAACCTGTACACACACTCTTTTTTTTTAAATTTACATTACATGGCGTGATTCACACGCACAAATTCGCGACGCAAGCACCCTTCGTATGGTTTTTGTGAAATAAAAATTAAATATTTTTAATATTGTTATTCTAAATGAAAATTTTTCGTTTCTGTGCGGCGACCGAGCCAAAATGTATATTCACGAGGACTGCGTCCAGGCTGACGTCAACGAGAAGAACGGTTGTTCGAAAATTTCGAAATGGATATTAGATTTTTTCTTTCTGAGATCGTGTACACCTTTGTTAATATTTCGTATAAAAAATAATTTAGTATTTCGAATCCTATTCCTGTTTTGCAAACCTGATCATGTGCATATTATATATTATTATATATACATAATCGTATGTGTGCGCCCAACCTTGTTAAAAAGTTTAGTTCATTTAATTCACACTGTTACCTTTTAAATAACTATTATTTTTAAGCAAAATTAAATTGAACTCAAAGCATAAGAAGTGGTAAAATTAAGACTGCAAAATAATACTACTATGTACTTACATTTGCTGTGGTTTAAGTGAATTTCATAGGGTCCAGATTTGTATGCTGGAACATCACCCAACTCCACAATCCATGTCACTTTACGTTGATGCAGTGGAGTTAGTAACGCCATCTTGACATTTCACAAAATGTTACATTTCTGTCCTTTGAAAAAGTTTTGTTTAAAGTTCACTAGATGGCACTATCAATATAAAATATAAAACTATCACATCACATAAATCCATTTATTAACTGCGACATTTGAATAAAAGTTAATATTTAATAATACTTCAGTCATTTTTCAGCTTGTAAAAAAAATTGGGTAACCTTAATTTAAAAATGCGGTCAATGAAGGGTTCTGTTGCAGAAATAATCATAATCTATATTCTATACGAACATTCAGTTCATAAATTTCATATTTCCTATAAACTATGTACACTGGTTGCTGTTTACCTCACGGCGCAATTCTACAATTTGCGCGGATTAATAATGTCAAAGACGTTATATTAAAATATTATGAAGGCGCGATTATGAACTGCACAGCGCCGCGCCGTCTGTCAACAATAAGATTAAATTTTTTTAAGAATCGGTGTTGTAGTACCTATTAAAAAACTAATAACTAGATCTCGTCCAAACTAAAGTTTATTAAGTTCACCTTTGTGCATTTATTTTAGTGGAATAAAGGATTAAAATAAATAAATAAAAGTTCGGTGGAAGTTGAGAAGAGAGAATTTTCGAAGACACTCTTTCAGGTTGAACCTGCAAAGACTAGTGCATTGTCATCTGCATATGAAAATATTTGGCAGTCTTGGAAATTAATTTAAGCAAGCTATTCACATAGGTTAAAAAAAGGGACCAAGTACGCGGCTATGAGAAACCCCAAAAGAAATATCAGACTCGATACTTATATACTCGTAGTTATCAATTTTTACAAGTTGTTTTCGGTTTCTTAAATAATCTTCAAATAATAAAGACCTATAATTTTAGGGAAACAATATTCATAAATACTTGGATTAGCATTTAACAGATGAACATCAACTAACAAAAAATAATCTTTTTGGTGAAATTCACGATTTCACTCGTTACCATTTATATATTTTCATTAATACTCGCTATTGTTTTGTCCCAGGTTAAACGGTAGAGAAGTAAACGGAAGGCTAGTGCCGTCTCCCCAGGTTCGCAATGTATCATGATAATATTAATATATAAGATAAAAATTTATTTATTATAAGAAAATCTTCTTATTTATTTTTTTACATTACTAAAAATAATCCGGTTGATCTTTTTAATTCTAAAACGAAATTTATGGTGATAAGCGATTGGAGCTGTCATTTGTATGATGTTTTCAAACATCTTTTGACCACGGTTGTCTCTGTGACAGAGAGCGTGTGTGCTTCTTCGCTATCTTAGGGATTATAAAAATGTAAACATGTCCGAGCGATTATCTAGCGAACCCATCCAATAGCATTTAGTTTAGTCCTCTTTTTTTGTTTATCTGGCGGTTATTTTAAGCCCGTTCACCTTGAGGTCCGAACCGCGTGGCCGAGGAACCTTCACCTCTGCCGTGCCTATGAATCGTTAAGCACTTTCATTTTTATTTGGGACTAGCCGACCTGGCGAACTTGATACTGTTTCACATTGATACACTGATTTAAACAAATGACTGACTGACTGACATCGAACACTGGTAGTCTGTATGGGGGCAACTTTCCCAGTTTTTCTTGTACCTTTGAAAGATTTCATAAATGGGATTGAACTTTTTTTGTATGAAGCCTGGCTTAGTGCCAGGCTGCCATTTTGTGTATCTTTTTCAAAATGGCGGCGCACGATAATTCTTACAAATATGGATAGCGGATACTTGTACAAACAAAAAAGTACTAGAATCAACATATCCTAAATCGTCAAGTTACAGAGTTATTTTTTTAACAAATTAAAAGCATCTTCACGCTCATTCCCCGAAGGACTAGGCAGAGGCACAACCAGGGCACCCACGACTAGCCGAAGACACTAAGTCCCATAATGTGATAGATGGCAAGCCTATCGCCGACGGGGCACATATTATGCAATCCCAAGCAAAATTTTTTTTATTAGAAAATTGGAAAAACCAAATTTTCTTTTTGTTGCCTGACCCGAAATTCTAACCCAGGACCTCATGCAGTCTAGTCCAACACCTGAACCGCTAGACCACCGAGGCGATAACCAGAAAAAAAATAACTAAATATTTAATGAAGGAATAAAATGAAGTCATCTAGTATTCGTAATCAAGGCGAAGGGATGACGAATAGACATTTTAATTGCGTTGTGTCAAGCCTTAATTTAAAATATTGTGCCATATTACTTTGGATCTTGAATTTTGTGAGGAGATAATGCTCTTCAAACGCTAGCGCCTAGCGACCCCCTTGAAATATTCTTAGAAATTTGCGATTCAAATGCGCAAAGCCGTTTAAAACACCTAACAAATTAAAGGCGGGCTCGTTAAAGCAATTACTGATTATATTATGAAGCAATGTTTAATAAACTGGTACTTTCTATGTGTAAAATTATGTAGAGATAAATTATTTTCTCTGGCAGTTTATTAAGTAAGTTCTGAATATCTATTTATATAAAACAAAGTCGTATTAGTTACACTACTTGTGACTCAAAATCTGCTGAATCGATTCTACTGAAAATTGACGAGGAGGAAGGTTTAAACAAGGAGACGGACATGGAATTATTTTTATCCCGTTGGAATAGAAACTAGGAAAAACATTTTAAAATTGTCCTATACAAACTGAAAGGGTAAATCGAAGCTCGCCGGAATAGCTAGTTTAAATTTAATATTACTTTAGAGGTATGTATTTATACATGCATGTATCTTAATATGCATACATATATGTACATGCATGCACACATACAAGCACATAGCATGTGCATAGACTTTAAAAGATTCACAGCTACTTATATCGACGTAAAATGTGATTGTGTCAAATAAAATTAAAATCTCTGCCTCTGTGGTCTAGCGGTCTGGCATCGGATTTGACTTCTTGAGGTAAAGGATTTGATTTCCGGGTTGGGCAACAAAAAAATTAGAAAGTGCATATTATAAAAAAAATAATGTTGACCGGGATTGGATATCATGTGCCCGGTTGGCGATAGGCTTGCCACATATCAAATTGTCGGACCTAGTATCTTTGACTAGTCGTGGATGCCCTTGGTTGCGCCTCTGCCTACCCCTTCGGGGATATGGAAATTACGATATTTTTCTTTAAAATTTTTATTTTGTATAATCATTACAAAATATTCAATTTGTATTTGGTTTTTTAAAAGAAATTTGAGCCTGCATTTAAATTTAAAACATACAAGAATGAGCATAGAAAGACGATAACAAAACATAAAATTAAAAGTACAAGAGAAATGGCGCTTGAAGGATAGTACGTGGAGCAGTGGAAGTAGAGTACGAACAGAAACTAGTTTCGTAGTTCGTGTGGAGTTAGAGGACGCTCATGTTTTAATATTTAAACGGAAGCTCTAGTCTGAATACTATGAACACTACAAACTGCACCACCTTAATAACCGTATCGCGAAAGCCTGCGTGCAGCTAAAAGCTATATTAGGAGTGGGTGTAAAACAAAATCACAAAATTGGTTTTCTATACTTTTTGTTATATCATCATAGAATTTTATGGAATATCACTTATAATATATACCACACAACTACACATCTATCTTGCTGCTACACCTGTCACTGTAATAAGAACAATATTATGTTGGCGATATTTTATTGATGACTAGCTTTCGCCCGTGACTTGGTACGCGTGTAATAATTACTTCATTGGTTCTCCGCTCCTATTGGTTTTAGTTACAGCTTTCCTCGATAAATGGGATATATTACACTGAAAAAATATTTTAAATCGAACCAATAATGAAATTAACGCGTCCAAGCAAATAAAAAAAACTCTTTCGTTTTATTATACAGATTTCGTTTGAGTCATCATTTATTTGTTTTAACATTAATTTCAAGCTAAGATTATTTAAAATCAATAATAATTATAAAATTAAAGACTTTCAATAGCCCCTGACAAAGCCTTTTAATGATGAAAATAAGAACCATCTGGATGTTAGCTTTAAACACAGATTGCATGTCGGTTTTTTGGGGTCTGTTGAAAGTTTTTAGTTTCAGTGCCACTTCGTTTTACTTTCGAATCTATGCTATTCAAAAATATTTAGTTATATTATATAACAGGTGTGTTACAAGTGCCTTTGTCCCTGTCTATGAGGTCCCGAGCTCGATCCCCGGGTCGGGCAACAAAAAGAAAATAATTTATTCAGTTTTATAAAAAAAATCAAGGTTGCCCAGGCTTGGTTAAGTACCCGGTCGGCGACAGGCTTGCTACCGCCTACCACTTAGTGTCTTGAACTAGCTGAAGTCAAGCGTCTAGAATGTAGTTCTTGCCTACATCTTCGGCGATATGTGCTTAAGAATACTTTACGATAAATAATCGAGTAAAATGAATTATATACATATATTGCAACTAATGCTTATTGATTAGCGTTTGGCACGTAAACTCTATTATTTCCATCTTAAATATTTTACTGCCACTTATAAAGAGATTTTACTTTGTGAGACCAAAAATTTCAATATGCACAAATTAAAAAAAGTATCTTCACGCCCGTATCCTCGAAAGGGTAGGTAGAGGCGCAAACAGGGTACCCACGACTAGCCGGAGACACTAAGTCCCACAAAGTGATTAGGATTGCCACCTTATCGCCAACCGTGCACATATCCAATCCCGAGCAACATTTGTTTTTAATAGAAAATTGGGTATACCACATTTTTTTGTTGCCTGACCCGGGATTCGAATCCGGGACCTCCGCGTGAAGCCAAGTCCAACACTTGGACCGCTAGACCACAGAGGCGTCAATATGTATAATTTAACCATTTAATATGTTTAGGTAATGTAAATCTCTATGTTTCGTAATACGAACATAAACAAACAGAGCAGCTACCTTAATAACAGAGTCCTGGGTTTTGACACAACATGGCGTGAAGCTAAAAGCTGTTAAGCGGTCTCTACACTCTGCCTCATGATAAATTTAGTGCACCAAAGGAACAGCCCGGTGTTTCATCGCTGAGGCTCTACTTATTCATAGGTAAATATTATCTATATACACAATATGTTATTCTGTGTTTGATAAGTATTTATATTTCTTATATTTTACTTTTATTTTTTTATTTCTGTTGTTAAATTTTATG
>DVZK01000141.1:0-14378 GCA_018236665.1 Calephelis perditalis | reverse complement strand
GTTTATACTATTTGTATTTCTTTTTATAGATGTATATATTTATCAGCATAAATTACTAACATTAGTCGAAAGAAAAAACAAAACAAAACCTAAACGGATAGCTATCTATACACCCAATATACACAACTAATTTCTGAGGATTTCATTCTATATTTATATGGTACAAATTTGCAAGTCATACTTCTATAATACAAATCCTACAGAGCCCGTGGAATTCGTCAGCGCCTTTATATGTACAATGCGATAGACAAATCCAAAGAAAAAACTTAACGTGTAACATATATTAATTTCCCCATCTATACACAAAAATTTACAAGAGATTGTACATCGGACGACCGACTTTAACTAAGAACGAATAATTTAAAAAGTATAAAAAGAATCTGTTGAAGGTATCCGCACACCCCCACGCCATTGGCTCGCCGCGTAATCTAATCTATATATTTATGCAGTAATCGCACAGCTCCAAAAACGGCACACGTTTAGGGCACATTTATCAGGCAATGTTTTATATTAAAATTACAAAATATATTATCCTACGAGATATTCTAAAACGTTTGTATTGTAGCACTATCACTGTCCGACCTAATATGGCAACACTTTACACACACCATTCACTGGCTAATGATTTTTTTTCTCTACCCTCATTTGCAAAAACTCATAATAGAAAGAGCAAATTTTAAAACACACAAAGATCAAAATTCGGGATTCGTTAACCAAAAAAACTTGTTTAGTAAAATATGCGTCGAATTCTGCTGTTTTTCTATCTATATACATTTAAATGATTTCAAGACTTCTGCGCATTGATTTATCTATTTTAAGAAATGCTTTAGGCAAAAAAAAATGGTCCTGGTATCCACATCAAAATATGAAAACAACCAGTTTTAATTAACGCTTCGACTGTAACGAGGAGTCAAGAAAAAAAACCCATCATAGTATCAAATAGTGTGTGCTGTCGCCTCTAAAATCTGAAACGGCAAAGCATAAGTGAAATTCTAATAAATCATAGGTCCGTATCTAAAACGCTAAATATTTAAGGCAGTCTGAACTATCTAGACTTCAAAAAGGGACTCACATCCATTATTTATTGCTTTTCATTAAATTTTAACGTAGGAACCGCAAAAACAGAACATCTAACATCTCACTACTGTGAAACACTAAAGGTTGATTTAACTGTTCATTGCCGACCTTAACTTTTGTTTAAATGTACGAAACTTAAAACTACCCGCATTTCAAATTCATCAAGTGTAAGACAAAAATAAAAATTATCGCTATTAATTTTTCACTAGATAAATACAAACATCTTCAAAATATATTTGAACTGCATTTACTAAAAAAAAACAACATTTAAGTTGTATGTAGATATATGTTTATTCATTCATTTATTGATTTTAAAGAATTTTATTGGAAAAATTGAAATTGTTCGATTTAAGAACATTTCAAACTTCATAGACCATAAAAGATATAACTTTTCACAGTAAGACAAAGTTCGGCAATAAACAGTATAAACTGTATAAGAGTATAAAAATGTAGTTTACATGACACGAAAATGATTTTGCAAAAATTACTACTTACGAGATTATTTACGAATTCATTATGTACATTGCAAATGAAATTTAGCCTATAAATTCTTAGGATCACTGGTTTCTGTGAAAATCATTCTCAAGTTTAGGAAACGGAAATGTAATGTCAAAATAAAATATGTTTAGTAGGTATACTGGAAGCCCAAACAGACAAACTGTTGAAACACTCAGTCACATGTTATTTAACTATGAAATTGTCACATTCAATTACAATTATTGGTCATGAATTGTCTTAAGAATAATGCTAACATTATATTGTATAGCCCGTGAACAAGATAAAGTTAGATATCATAAATTAATGACAATTCAATACGTTAAGAAGCTTAATAAAAATGTTAAGTTAATAATTTTCACTAAATTTTGACTTCAAGATTTTTAATCTGTACCCACCATACCATGTAATAGTAGAAGAGCTGTTTGTGACAGATAACAGAAATTGATATTGTCAATAGAACGCACCACTGATATCTACATTATCTATGGTATGGTACAACGGGATATAATATTTACCTAGTTTTAGTTTTTTTCGGTAATCGACTTGACGGTATTAATTTTTTATGAATATTTTCAACACATTTCTTTTGGTACAAAATTCATAGACTTATCTATATCTTGTTCACAGGTACAACCAGCACGTTTAAACGAGAAATTATCACTAAACATCATTTGCTACTAAAAAGTATGACCATTTCCCGCCAAAACGTTTTAAACTACGCAATTCGACGCTATAAGATGTGCAAAAACGTATGAAAATATCATTTATTTACGCATTATATCTCTCGGGCTACCCTATAATAACAATGTGCCTACAAGACGAGTGCTCATTTTGTACAATAATACATTACTATACTAAACTAAGGCTCCCGTGGCTGAAAAACACTAGTCAATAAGCTCAGAGCTAGCGACCGTTTTTGACAGGCATTGCGAACACATTAATAACCTACACCAAACACGCCACCCACTCTGAGGCTACGTCTTACTGTATTACGCTTAAAAGTACATGAAAAAGGAAAAACTTACGATTAAAAAACATTTTAGTGCTTGGTAACATTTCACTATCCAGTATGTCATGCCAAATTACAATTACCTATACATATACCACACGTAAATACCCTCTCCGTAAAATCCACTATTCTACTCTTTATTGCACATTAAATTTTTAATTTACAAACACGTGAGATTCATAAAATTAAAAATTTTACATATAAATAAAACACCGCTGAAATTTTTCAAAATGGACACATTTTACAGCCGGTGCTCTTGGACTATTTTCAGCGGTTAATGCAAAATAAAATTCATGCTTCTCAAAATATTTTGTAATAAACTCTTTTTTTCTAAAAATTTAAAATGTCGAAAAAAATATTTTACAGGTTATATATACAAGCAATAAAAGCTGATTTTATTTTACAAAAAATCTTTTAAACTGATAAATAAAAAAGTTGAATCCCATTAAAATTTGTTAAGCAAACACATGTGCCATATTGTGCTTATATCAGCCCTTTACATTAAAAAAAAATACCATAACAATGCTGTAGCTTGATATAACAATGTAACAAACAGACACACACAATATAACTCGACTTTGATCAGCAACAATATATGTTTATAACTTCACAAGTCGAAATGATAATGACTTTAAATAAAGATTTTGAAAACCTTAACCAAGAAACTGGCATGCAATTCTTTCAAGAGTCTGAATATATATTTTTATAAAGGTGCAAGTTTTCTAGCTATTATGCCAACCCACAATTTGAACATTCGGACCTGAATATAATTAATATTGGCTCAGGTGGTTGGTCAGGCTTCTAACTAAAGTGGTTTAATTTTTTAATTCAACATGTCAAAGTCTGAAAATCAATCAAATTAGCAAAGTGATTTAATGACAATATTGCAAATTTATATCGCAAGAGTTTCCTAAAATATTTGGTGTTTTTGTCACATATTTCTATACATCTTATCTAATGTAAATGTCACTCAAACAAATAATTAATTTTAGATAATAGTCTACAATATACTTTTGATTTCAAAATAGTAGTATGTTGATTGTGAAACAAAGATATAGGGGTGTGTGTGGTTGTTTGTGTGTGGGCGAGTGTCGTCAGTCGAGCGGGTAGAGAAGCGGCAGCGAGAGGGGCAGCGAGAGCAGCAGGGGGCGAGGGGGGCGGGGGGGCGCGGGGCAGGCCGCGCGGCGCCGCCGTCACTTGCCGTCGCGGGACGCGCGCCGCCGCCTCACCGTGCCCGCGTTTGGACTGACACCTTCGCCAACTGATAATAAAAATATTTTTAACCTAATATTTAATAGGTGCATAAACAAAAGTTACAAAAAAACTTTAAGGACACGTTTTCACAAGACAAGCTCTTGGACTATTTTACGTGTTTACCCAAAATTTTACCTTCTCTTTAATGAAAGAAAATACGAAATACGTTAATTAACATAGTTCAGTTTCGATTTATAATATCAATAATAAAAATTGTAGCAATTATTTGTATAACGAAAAAAATAATGACAACACTTTTTGCATAATTATTAAAATTGAACCATGTTATTTTTTCCTAAACTGTAAAAGAATCAGAAGATCCAATCGACATAGTCTTATCAAAATGTAGCAAACCCAATATCAGAAGCAAAAGATTTACAATGTATTGTTGCCACGTTGGAAGGAAATATAAACTATCCTATCTTAGAATTTATTCAATTGAGTTTAAAACCAAACTCAAATAAATTCCAAGAAACCAACAAAAAACTTAGACCAAACAGAAGTGTTTCTGTGATATACTAGTGCAACAAGAAATAAGTTGGGCGTTTAAAGTTATTTTTATAAAGGGATGTGATCTTATTTGTAGTAGCTGGTAAAATAATTAAGTAATCGCCAGTGAGACTAAGTTGCAGTATGCACCACACTGTTAACAACTTCGATATTGAAATGCAATAATCTATCTAAGGTAAGAGATGTGGCTGTAGTAAACCATTGTCAGTTTTAATAATTTAAAAAAAATGTCTTAGCTGCAACAAAACCGGAAGAGTAGTAGCTGTATCTGTATGTATATTTTTTATAATTTTTGACTTCTTAAAACCATAACAAAAAAATATTTGTAAACTTACCAGCACTCCTGGTTTTCCGGCGCACGGGTGTGGTACTGTTGGGGGGCGCCGGCGTTGCGGGTGTTGCGGTTGGAGCAGCCGGCGCTGGCGGTTGGCCGTGCCGCACCGAACGACGCGTACCCACCGCTTCAGGATTCTTCGGCACTTTCACTCCACCTTTCACACCCTTAACACCCTTCCCCCGCACTTTACATATCAACGGTTCATCACTATCACTGTC
This sequence comes from Calephelis perditalis, assembly GCA_018236665.1. Taxonomy (NCBI): domain Eukaryota; kingdom Metazoa; phylum Arthropoda; class Insecta; order Lepidoptera; family Riodinidae; genus Calephelis; species Calephelis perditalis. The sequence goes on along the minus strand of DVZK01000141.1, from coordinate 9,475 downwards.
CGACTCCTTTTTAGTTTTTTCACCAACCGCCGCGACCGCGTCTGGTTTTTGGTCTATTCTCCTTGGTTTCTTCTTAGGACGCCCTGGAGAAAGACCTTCCTCACAGCTAATGGTTGATGCACAGGAGCTCTCTGATTCCCGTCGCTTTCTCTTTGCTACTGGACCCGGTTTTGCTGGCACGCTTACAGCATTTACCGTTCTAGGACTTGTTTTGTCTACCGAACCACTCCGAAGGCTATTTTTTGGTGGTAAAGCTGGTGAATCTGATCTGTCTAATTTATTGATTCCTGGACTAAGGCGTGGAGTTTTCGGTCCATCAGCTGGACTATTCATTTTACTACTCGACCTTGTACGAACACTTCTTGCTACTTTTTCGATAGCTGACGGTGACGGCGACTCTGGCCTTTTTCCAGTATAATCTGGAGTAGGTATTTCTATAAGTAATTGTTCTAATAAACTCTTATCTGGAAAGTCTGCTTTCAGTGGCAGCCTTTCTAATTTTGGCTCCTGCTTTTCTTTATCACTTGTATCTTTAGTTTCGCCATTTTCTGATACCAAAGTTTTATCATCTTTGGCGTCTGTGGAATCATTACTGCTCGCTTTTTCTTGATTAGAATAAGTGTAAAGGGGTGGCGATACCCTACTGGGCAGGTGGTCGAAGTCTTCAATAGATTTTTCTTTTTTCGGACTAATTACGTCATCTTTACACATTTCATTCTTTTGAGCAATATTACATTCGAGTTTTTCACCACACGATTTCAATTCAATTTTTAATTCATCTTTACTCTCACTCCTATTTAGACTAGGAGGCTTTTCAGTATCTCTAAGAATTGGTGTCGACTCTCTTTTCACTTCTTTGGTTTCAGTCGTCTGTTCAGGTGGTCTTCTAGGTGCATCATCACCGTTTATATGATCAGCGTGCATTTTTGCTAACTGTGCTTCTATATCACCAAGAACATCTAAGTCGGGCGGTACAAGGTCGTAGCGTTGTTGCCCTGTCTCCAACGAAAGCCTTTCTAGAAGTTCGTCAGAGGCTGGTGGAGGTTCAATAACACCTATTATCCTCTGTACTGATGTTGGACTTGTGGATCTAGGCATATCTAAACGCTCTTTCCTTTGTGGGCCAGGTGGTGACTGACTGGCTTGATTAGGTGATTTTTCTGATAGAGCATCCATTGATTCAATACCAGAGTCCTCCCCCTGCGCCTGTGAGTTTGGCGATCTATTGCTGAACTTATCCGCTTCTGGTCTAGCCGCTCGTTCGGCTACCAATTTGCAATACGTTTTGTCCTTGGGTCGCTCTTTACGGCGCGGGGAGACGGCTCCGGTCCGTTGACTAGATGCAGGTGGCGAGGAATCGACGCGATTACCTATTGTACCTACGTTAGTCGAACCAGGAGGATCTGTAACGTAAGCAATAAGTATCGCTGTTATATTTGGAAATTAATTATGCCGTAGCCTTACCTTAGTTTAAAACCACTCTCAATTATGCTTAAACTATGTAAAAAAGATTATTTTTTATAAAGATTGTCAATAGTTAAACCCAAGCATTGTTCAAGCAACATATTCATTTGACGAATCTGTGAAAGTTAGAAAAGTGAGTTAACCAAGTTGAGGGCCATTCAAACTTAAGACAATCTCTACAATTATGGACAGATAATTGCAGACTTTCATTGGAATAGCTTAATGCCTCTACGAGTGTTGAAAATAAAAAACTATGATTCAATAAATATGTTCATCTTAGTTGAACTAAAATCTAGGTATTACTGTAGTTATGTCAAAATTATCTGTCAAAAATCGCTACTTCGGACAATTTAAGTATATCATGAAGCTATAACACTAAAGGAAGCTACACTCCTAACAAAGACCTGATGTTATTTCTAAATACGGTAGTATCACTCTAATGTTCCGACCTCTCTTTCGTTTTGAATTTGTTAATAGACATCCCAAGACTCTCGGAAAAAGATGTCCGCAGGTCAGCTTTTGTCAAAAATGTAAACTCCAGTAGTAATAAAACTTCATGCATTATATCTATGTCAGTTAAAGATTATATTTTCTTAAAAAAAAAGGAAAACAGCTGAGTCAGAAACCTAATTAATATAAGTGAAATCAAAATTGATGATAGAAATTTAAAAAAAAATAAAGACCAGAAAGTAAACATGAGAAAGAGGAAGCTAACGTTGTCAATGTTGCAACAGTCCTCAATAATTTAATTCCATATAATCAAAATTTTCGCTATTTATTTAATGGAATGCATTGCTAAAATTAAGACATCAATATTTCTATATTGCAAAAATAACTATAGTTAGCTATATGCAATAAGCAATAAGCCCATGTTACTAATAATTTATTACCAATCTACAATTACTAAATTAAATGTATAATTATTATTATCAGCAAAATAATCATAAAATAAGGATGTGTTTTCTATGAAATAAATCAATATGAATTAAATTTCATAACATTTATTGGTTGAAATTAAAATATTACCCACCGTATATTAAATTAATTATTGTGATGAAATTTATAAAATTAATTCATGCATAATTTTTACAATGTTTTACTTAATTAAAATTTTATCATTTACAATAAATTATTTACATCTTATTTACAAATATCAAATTACAACAATATTTTATTTCATCTTGTTAACAAATGCTACTTTTAATGTCAACCAATAAAAATAAATACATATATTTTTAATTAATTCACCCTTTGACTTTAATAAACAATATGTCCTAAGGTTTTGGTCACACTATTTGTGTCTTTTACTTTGATAATTATCCAAAAACTATGCTCTGATTAAATTTCAGTCAAATAGTTTTAGCAAGTACAAACTATTAATCAAGAGACTAAGTTGTAACTAGTTTTATATAATATTAATTAACAAAAAGTACATAAATGAATGAATGTATTTTTAATCCCAATAAGTATTATTTTTAATATGTATGTCACATTTTGATAATATAATAGTTCAGATAAGATATATTTGATCTTAGCCAAGATTATCTGTGTCATATTAGCCAAGGGTTTAATTAATTAAAATTATATATATTGTATTACATTTACATGGATGTACACATCATAAAACAAATAAATACAAACATCATTTAAATAGATAAATTGGCAAATAATTACTTAAATTAGTGACTAAAATTAAAATTGCTTTATTGTTGCACTTAATGGAAGATTTTTTAATAACCTCAAAATGACTAATATTTACAGAACCTACTTATGAAAACTAAAGTTTTAGTAAGACTGTAAATCTTTACCATGTTCTGCCAGATGACAGAACGCACATCCAATCAAAGTAATGATAAGTAAGGTGAATGATAAGGTAGTTCTGGATTTATACAATATTGCAAAGTGCAATATCACTAACTTGAGAAAATCAAACAAATATTCAAGTGTCTTATTATTAATGGTATGTATGTTATTAAAATAAAAAAGATAGTCCTAAATATGCTGTAAAAAAAGAAGGCCGTTGACTAATTTTATAGAATTGAAAAAAATTGTGCAAGTGCATTGTATTTTTACTTTATTACAAATGAAGATTCACTGTCAAGCAATAAAAGTAAATCAGTTTGACCTTGAAATGTCCTACAGTTACACTGTAACTAAAAAAAACGTAAATCATTGTACCTACATTTTTTTAGTTACTGAAATTTGCATATCACAATATTTTTAAAACATAGAAATAAGACCATTGATACAAATCTATGGTTAAAGGTTTTAAAACAAAAACCATAACATATGTACATAGGTTTTGAATTTATTTATGATGTTTGACTTATATTTCATATAAGCATACATATATGTATGTATGCTTATATTTCATATAAGCATACATATATGTATGTATGCTGTCTAGTGTGTTACTTTAATTTTATGACTATTTTACTTCTAAAATAAAAATCACACTTGTCCGACTTGGAAGTCAAGTATTATGATGAAGGCCTGATCACCTGCTAAGCATAGTTGATTATACATATGAATTTTTTTTCTATAGCACACAGCACTGCAACACTGAAATAATGCATGCTGAATGTGGCAGATGGTTCTCTGCAATGCTGGACGAATATAGGTACTTTGACATACTTTAGAGTTTAGAAAAATAGTCAACATTCAGTGTGTTACTACATTACATGCACTTGTACATGTATTTTCCTTTCAAAACGTTAAAATAAAGGATCATGACATTTGGCACTCAATAATCTCTGCTTAACCAGTTTGTGACTTGGCATGAAGATATGCATGATGTTGCAATCCACTGATGTTCACAATCAACGTCACCTGGAGGAAATCAGGCCTAAAGAGTGCTAAGCTTATTGTAAATAAGATTTAATATGACGAAAACAACTTATATTAAAACTGACTTATAAAAAATTTAAAATTATTTAACTTAAAATAAAATTTTACTATAAAATTATTTTAAGACTATGTTACAATATATAACTAATAACTAATTATATATATTTTGTTAATTATGCTACAAGTTATTGCTTATATTTCTACACATAAACTGACTAAACAATTTTTATGTGTTGTGATATGTAACCTATATTTCTTTACTATTTTCCAATTTTACAGTTGACTGGTATCAGGTATCATGGTTGTCCAAACCCACATTTTAGATCACAGGCACCTTTTTTCAAATATAAATATGCCAAAATATAAAACAACAATTTTAAAAATAGTTTGCCTATCACAATTGTTTTTGTTCTGAAATATTTTACTATTACAGCTCTCTAATTTAAAATTTGATTACTAAAATAAACCCACTAATCTAACTAATCTTTACATTACTAACAAAAAATGAAGTTACACTCCAGATCAAAAGGCGCGCAACTTTTATCAGTAAGGGCTGAGTCTTTAGATGTGAACCTCCAATAAATTTTTATTACATAAAATGTAAATGTAATGGTGATCATACTATTATTTATTTCATTATTCTCTAACCAACTAAACTAATAATTCCAATCATAAAATACAAATCTTTCCATAATAATAATATTGCCTATAAATAAAGAAAGTATTGTTGTTATTACATTTGATTTGAAAGATAGACAGTGTCACACCTCACAACACATCAGTATAACTTGTCATTAAAATGAGAATAAAAAAGGAGTAAATGCAAATGTCCTTTGTCATGATTATTATGATAAATTTATTTAAAAATAAACAATTAGCCATTGCTCATAAAAAATCATAGCAAATAATATCTTCATTAAAATGTATAAAAAATAAAAATAAAAACAAATAAAAGTTTATGTTATTTTTTTTAAAATATTTATTCTCATCTTTGACAGAAGTTATTGTGAATGGAACTATGTTTTCACTTCTAAATTGACATACATACCTGAACAGGAACTATGGCTGGTTTTCCGTTTCTTTTCTGACGATATAAGTCCATTAGGTGAGGTGATTGCACTGTCGGTGAGTGTCCGTTTTAATTTATTTTCCTCATGGTCAAACTTGCTTTCTACATCACTTATAGTCCTTTCTATACTTTTATGACACTTAAGCAACCTGCTGTCCAAATCACTAGCACCACTTTTCACTTCACTGTCTGTGTCTATTTGCACTGTTTTTACCTCACTGGACTTGAAATTATCACATTTAGCACTGTCCATCTCTATTTTTGGAGTTGGTAACTTCTTTTTAGCTTCATGATTGTTGGGAGACTCTCTATAGCCCTCATTCTGAGCATACTTCCCTTCCTTTTCTAGCAAATCGTTCCTCCACTCTTTGTCTCTTTCTTTATCCATTCCCTTGCCCTCAGTTAGTACTTTCGATTTCTTTTTAATTTTTAAATCTAAGCCCTGTACTTTATTGTTAAGTTTGTAATCATGTGACTTTGTTACTATGTGAGCATTCTTTGATATTGATTTCATTCTATATGTTACTACATTGTTGTCTCCAGTGATTTCTGTCTTTACTGTTTCCCCTTCACCATAATGATTGTTTAGTTTTACGTTTTTGACATGTAAATATTCATCAGTCTTTGAGTTTTCAGTACTTTCACCCGATTTTGTCGCAAGAGACTCCTCCGAGTCTCTTCTATGAGACTTTTCATCGGAGTCTAATGATTTCCTAATTTTCGTTTTCTTGGAGTAAATGTCTCCAGGAGCAAACTTTTTCTTTTCTTTCTTAGGATTAGTTATTACTACTGAATTTCGACCTCTAAGACTTATATGCAAAGGGGGTACTCGTAATCCCTCTGTAGGCTTCTCGTTCTTTGGCTGTTGGTTAATAAAACCATCAGCTTTGTATACAGATTGTACTATGGGCTCATTCTTATCTAGCTTCAACCTCAATTTTATTGATTCCTTTTCCCCAGAAGGCGACTTCGGCGCTTCAGGCACAGGGGTAACAGGTTTCGCGACGTTCGGTCGCGGTAAGGCAACTTTGGCAGATTTTCCGTCTCGTACAATCTTGTCCTTCAATATCGCCGGCTTCTCTTTTGCACCAACTCTTGGCTTTCCACCTTTTTGCGCCACCAGTTTATCATCCCTTTCTTTCTTCAATAATTTATTTTTGATTTTGTCATCATCTCTTTTGCCATCATCATCAGGCATAGGTATTATTTTAGCAATTCCAAACATTTCAGGTGTCTCAGTGGCATTTTCTTTGATTTTACACTGTGCAACTGTAACCTCCTCGACCTTTTTCTCTTGTTCTTTAGGTGGAGGTATATCATCATCCCTCATGATGGTTTTTATCAAGTACTGCTTGCTCTGTTCCTCAATCTCTTTTGCAGTAGCTTGGGAACCAACTGTTGCTGTTGCTACTGAAGTAGTAGCTCTTATGGGCAATCGAAGAGGTGGAGGCATTGATGATTGAGTTATATTTGGAGAGATTGACTGATTTAAGTTTGGTGGCATTGACTGAGAGACTTTTGAAGGCATTGACTGATTTAAACTTGAAGACATTGATTGATTTAAGCTTGAAGACATCGATTGATTTAAACTTGAAGGCATTGACTGATTTAAGCTTGAAGGCATTGACTGACTTAGGCTTGAAGGCATTGATTGAGTTAAGCTTGTAGACGTAGATTGAGATAAACTTGATGGCATTGACTGAGTTGTACTCCTTTCAATTTTTTCTGTATTAGTACTACTTGTTGAAGAATATGTTGCATTTGGAGGTGATTTAAAAGGTGCATGTTGTGTATTAACTATTGTGTGGTTTGGGGAATTAAAACGAGATGTAGGGGGTGGCACTGGGGGTGGAGGCATAAAGTTACTTTCAGAACTAGTGTCGAACGTCTCCGACTGTTTAGAAGGCACATCACTCACACTCGGTTGATTCACACTTGTTTGATTGGTTGTAATCTCAGAACTGTACGGTCCATTTAGGGTTGGAGTTGGGTACTGTCCACCTGTGATTTCTTGCAGGAGAGCATCAGGGTTTGACTCTGACGAGTTCGGTAAGGAGTCTTGCGGCGGGTCATACAGCAGATCCAGCTTAGTGTTGGTATCAAGGTCTGATATTGCTGAGAGCGCTGGATCGTCCAGATTAAGATCCACCCCTAAAGTAGGCAGAAGCTGATCCAGGTCACAGTTGTCCGGTAGATCCGGAATGGACAGACCCAAAGTGTCCCGGTAAGGCTCATTCCAATCAGGCTGATTGGACGCTGCTCGACTGGACGCTGCCGCTCTTTGTTGAGCATTATATTGCTGTTGATACCTTTGGAACTCCTGAAAGGTAATAAAAATAAATTTTATTAAACAAACATTAAGTATTACAAAAAACTAGCGAATATCAAGATATCAAAGTCGGATATTCGATAACTTGCTTCAGACGAATAATCAATTCTTTAAAACTAAGCGCCTCACCACAAAAAAATTTAGGCGCATGTTTAAATAAACACTGGTCTAAAATTGACATCCAACCAATATCATGCTACACATGGGTGACGTGACAGCATGTTATTGGTTGAAAATTAGATTAAGAGTGTTTAGTAAAACACTTACTAAACACTGGTCTAAAATTGACATCCAATCAATATCATGTTGCATATGGATATGACGTGGCAGCATGTTATTGGTTGAATATTCAATTTAGAGTTCAGTAAAACATGTGGTCAACGAGTGTTTAAATTTTTTTTTTGTAGTAAGACGGTGCTTGTTCACCCGCGACTTCGTTCGCGTGGAATAGTTATGGGTGACGAAAAATACAAAATTTCGTCACCCAGTATAGTACTTTCGGGGTTATTTTTGGTTTTAACTTCGAGCGGTTCAGCCGAGAAAACGTAACCGACAGACAGACAACTTTCGCGTTTATAATATTCATGAGGACTATCAATATGGATAGGCAACGAGAGGGCGCTTGCAACATAGGTACAGCCAGATTTACAGATTATTGTCATGATTTGAGTTTGATTTTATTAGAAGGTAATAGAAATATAGAAACTAAAAAAATATCTTTCTGTGTATCCCAATAAATATATGGCTTTAGGAAACACCATTATTAATATAAACCTAACAGCATACATGCAGTAATTAAAACAACTATTTAGTAGGGGTTTATTGCCAGTAGAGGTAGGTGTGAAAAGCGCATAACGTGTGCCAAATTTGGAACAATATATAATTAAAGAATGCTAATGTACCTGAACACTAGACTGGGTCTTTTGGTCCATGGAAGACGGTGGCAATAAGGCCTGAAGATCTTCTTGTAGGACTCTGGGAGGTGGCGGCCGATGTCTCGGAACCTGTTGCCGGTAAGGTGGTGGTGGGGGACCGGGGAAGTTCTCCGCCTGGTAGGTGGGGAATCTCGGTCGGTTTACTATGGTGGTGTTGGGAGAAGGTGTGCGGTGATGGTAAGTGGTGGGGGATGGTCTAGGAGGAGCGAAGGTTCGTCGGATGAAAGGTGGACGCGGAGGGGGTGGTGCCGGGCTCGGTACGGGCCGGGGAGCGGCCGCTCTACCGCCGCGGTATTCGAAGGGCGCTCGACCAACTGCCAGTTCCACCTGTAACAAACATTCATTAGTAACAACAGTCAGACGTGTTTATGCAACATGCAGATTGTAGGTACAATAGATTTTTTTCGATATCAATATGTCGTCAGGTAAAATTGAACAAATATTGATAAACATCATTGATAAATATTATTTGGTGGTGATAGTAAGATTTACTAAACAGTGCGTTCCACATTTGGAACACACTGTATATCATACCTTAATATGTATTTGGAATTAATATACCAAAGAGTAGAATAAGTAAACGAATAATAATAAAAATAAGTAAATAAGTGAGAAACTTTTGTTTTCCATCCCATCTTCATTACTTTCCATTTTATAGATTGGGGACTAATAATTATTGGATAAAAATATAAATAAACGCTAATTGGTTGCTTACCTGCGAGTCCTCCAATCGATCAAGCTTCGCCGGATGCGAAGCGGGCGGCTTAGTCCGCGGCTGCGGTGTGGGGGCGTCGTTTTGTAGCAGGTTAACCAGCAGCGGCGAGGACATGG
>DVZK01000140.1:0-14431 GCA_018236665.1 Calephelis perditalis | reverse complement strand
CGTGACATCTGACTAGGTGGTAGAGTTTAACAGCGACTCGCCCGGATTGGTACCACCACCCTACCTATTCCTGCCGCCATAACGTCATGACGTGTTCCGGTCCGGAGGGTAAGGTTTTTTACTTTTGCTCGAGGCCTAACATTCCGGTCTCAGTTTGGCAACACACCATTACCACCTTTGGTGTTTCTCGTCGGCGTGAATTTCTTAATATTTCAGGAAATCTGTCTGCTAGTTTACCTTCCATTATCATACAAAAAAATTGCAAATTAAATAACTTTATTTAGATTTAAGTATGGATTTCCGCAAAGTGACGCCTTCTTCTATTAAATTTTAATATGTTTATTTATCTTTTGTTTGTATTTCTACCATCAGAAAAACCCCTCCGTAATGTCGAACGGCATGGCAAACGGTCCTTCACAAATGCCTCCGTGTTCTGAAGCGGGATCTGGCGATGGTGGCGGTGGAGACAGCAATATGTCCTGCCAACCTGGCCCAAAAGGTGACTATCGCTACTACTCAATGTTACGGTTTGTGTAATTAATTTTGGAAATTAAATGTATGACTGTTCAAAGACGTTCCACTCCCATTATATATTTGAAGCTGATACTTGAAATACGTAGCATAATTTGCTTTGACATTTCTCCAGAATGGGACAATCGAATGTAAAAAGAATTTGAGAAATCCGATTTTCAGTTTAAATTAGTTCGTTTAGGCCAAATTAGGACTTGTTTTTTTATTTTATTTTTTCTGTTATTTTAAATAGATATAGTCATATTATTATTACTTACATATTTTTTTATCAGAAGAGCAAGATGCCGCTGGATAAACGCTTAAATAGTATAATATAGTATAATAACCGCCTTGTTAGTCGAGGTGTTAGCGAACGCGCGTAACATCACCGACTAACAGCGTCGGTTAGATTCGATTCCCGACGAGGGCAGACAATTGTGCGTTTGTCCAGAGATATTTATTATTATCTATACTAGTTTGCAGCTTATTTTAATTATTAAAATTAATTGAAATTATTACACAGATCGTAACAATTTAATTTTTGCCAAGGAGATACGTTTTAGATATCTACTTGTTAATGTTATACAAATATCTTGGTGTTAAAGAATGATTTTTCTATGTTCAGCTGTAGTTTCCTCCGCAGGTGTGAAAATTCCGGACGAAAATCTCACACCGCAGCAGAGGGCACACCGCGAGGAACAATTAGCCACGATACGGAAAATGCAGCAAATACTGTTCCCGGAAAGTGGCAGCAATCCCAATCAGGCAGCCGATGGATCTCAGTCAGCTTCAGACATTAATCCCCCGAGCTCCACAGCAAACATGAGCATGCCATACCCACCCATGTCAGTCCACGGACCCATGGGGTCAGGACCAAATGGTCCAATGGTATCGATGCCTAACAGTATGAGCAGTGGACCCAGCTGCACGATGTCAGGTCCCATGGGCCCAAATGGACCAATGGGCCCTGGGATGGGTCCAGGTGGACCAATGGGACCGAATGGACCTATGGGAGGCCCCATGGGTAATATGGGTGGTCCTGGGATGGGAATGGGCGGGCACGGATCAATGGGGCCGAATGGCATGATGGGCCCAAATGGACCAATGATGGGAGGGATGGGACCGAATGGTCCAATGAGTGGGATGGGTCCATGTGGGATGAAGGGTATCCGGGGAGCTTGTGGCGGGCCAGATATAAAATCGGGAATGTGCACGGACATGCACATGGGAAGAGGCTGTGGAGGACCCATGGGGGTACGTTTTTGAACTATCTGTTCATACTTAGCAATAAATATATATATTTTTATGTGGTAGGTAAGCAAACGAGCGCACGGATTACTTGATGGTAAGAGTAACCTTGCCCTATAGACACCAGTGCAGTTACATCGCTGTTCTGCGGCTGAAATGTTAGGCCTATTGTACAAGCCCTCTGGACAAGAACATGATAGTCATTATGGCGGCAGGAAGGTAAGACGGTGGACTGCCCAGCAAGTTGCCGCACAGCACTCTTCCACCAGTACTCTTGTTGGTACTAGGTTAAAATCTAGGTCATATTTAACCTGTCCTCGCCTCATATGACCTGCCTGGGAGAAAGGGCTGGTCTATTCTACGCAGCGGAACTGGAACAACATTGGGGAATTCTTTCTTGATTTCAAAGTATATGTTCTATGTATTATTTGTTATTAACACTTGACTAAAACGAATAAAAAAAATTCTGATCGTCTATTTTGTTTATGTGCGAACATTCTAGTATGGCTGAAACGATTTTGATTGGACTTGAACTAAAAATAGATGATAATGATATTAATTCTGCAATGAGCACCATTATCATCTATATACATAGTAAACTTTAAAAATGTAAGATATCTTTTTTAAAATAAATAAAAATAAAAGAGATGGAACATTTTAGACATTGCAGATTAATCGGCACAAGTTAAAAATATCACAATTATGGTCACAATCGAATAAATAAGAGTATAATCATAAGAATGATCACTGTCGGTAATAGAAACTATAATATATTTTTTTGTATTTCAGCGAATGCCTAATCCTATGGGAGGTATGGGAGGGCCTAAACCATGTATGATGGGTGGACCGCATATGGGACCCAGAATGATGCCTGGCCCAAACCTTAACGCTATGAATGGTGAGAAATTATTGTTTACTTTTCCACGAGTGTTCAATTGGATAGTGTACACTCACTGTCTCGTGACATCTTAATACGTAAGTATATTCGCGCCTAAATCCCAGAAGAGGTAGGCGGAGGTACAACCACAAAACACCTTCGACGAACAACTGAATACACTTAGATCCCACAATGTGATAGGTGGCAAATCTAGTGTTAGTCAGGCACTTGCAACCCGAACAATTAATTAGAAAATTCAAAAAAACATTTAAAAAAACTGGGAATCAAACAGGGGCCTCGTATAGTATATTTAGTTGAAACCCGCAAGGGACCACAAGACTACAGAGGCCACATTATTACTTCAGTATATTATACCAAACCGCAAGTCTATTGTGCCTGCAACAAGTTTGAGTATTGGCGTTGATCCATCAATTTAAGATATTATTGCTTTTTACCCTACAGTAAAGGAAGGGTTGTGATATTGTTTACTTGACACTATTTTAAAATTTGGCTATCGACTTCTGTTAAATGTTGGTTTTTTTCGTAATAATGTTCTTATTTTATGTTATCATACAGCGAAAAGCAAGTGGCTCTCCTATGGTAAAGCTATGAATGTGTAAGTCCACTGTCTATTTTATTCTCCAGCACCGAAGACGACAATAGTCGGCTTACTTTTTTCTGACAGTATTTGCTGTACAGCATTTTATCACCAAATTGTGACTGTTCTAGTAGGATAATCCAAAAAAATAGTATCTTTACGGCCACTCCGAAGAGGTAGGGCAGAGTCACAACCAGGGCACCCACGACTAGCCGTAGACAGTCAAGCTCACAATGTGATAGTGGCAAGCCTATCGCCAGTCGAAAACATACATATTCCCGGGAAACATCATTTTTATTAGAAAATAGAAGATACACATTTTCTATTTTTTTTTTTTGTTGAACGACCCGGGATCTCAACAAGTCAATTCCGACGCCGGACCGCTAGAGCAGAGGCAATAGAATAATCCATTAGCCTAAATTACTAGATTATCACCATCAGACGATGAAGTCATCATATCCTGACTCTGTACAATAATTATTGTTTATTTATTATTTATTTGTTGCATTCCAGGTGGTATTATGATGGACGGCAGTATGATGGGTGGCATGGTGTCCCACGGGGAGTGCGGGCCCGATCACCACGGGATGCCCGTCAACGGGCCCATGTGTGACGAATATGGCCGGGGTAGAGCGGTGAGTTCATGTTTTTTACCCATATGCAGCATAAGGGTTACGTGTTTCTAGCATATTTTTTATCTTAAAAAATATAAACATGGCTGCTCTGAGAGTTAAATGATATTAAAAATACTTTTTTAATAATGCCATTTCAACATGAACTTTTTGTGCAGTCGTAGGTGTTTACTAGTATACCTCTTTTTGGATTAAAATTTGATGGATTCACAAAGTCTCAGAACTAAGCTATTGTAATGGTTGTATTTACAGATGGGTCCAGGAGATCCAGGTGGGCTGGGCCCAGGTAGCCTCGGCCCCGGCGGCCTGGGCCCGGGTGGCCTAGGTCCTGGTGGTTTAGGCCCCGGCGGAATGGGCCCCGGTGGCCTAGGCCCGGGTCCGGGGCACAAAGCAGGCCTACGAAGTCCCAAAAGTCCAGGCGCAGCACACGACATCGACTGGCAAAAGTTACACCATCAATTCTTCGATGACAACAAGCAAATGGACACTGATCTCAGTAAGCAAAATTATATGTAGATAAATTGAAACATGCAAATTAAAAAGAACACGATGTAGTGTCATGTTTACTCCGTTTTAGATAGACGGCGATATAAATTGGTATGACGCTTGTAACTTATTAGCAACTATAGCCCGAGAGAGTCAACCTTGTAAATATATATTTTTTTAAATAAATGAAAATATGTTTATTATAATATTTGCAGGCGCATACACTGTGGATCTATCCCTGCAAATATGTATGTATGCATTTGTGTTTAAAAAATATGCTATCAGTTTTAGAAAAAACTGAGTTCATACAAAATTTATTGGGCTTACCCATATTTTCTGTGTAAATCTATATTTAATAGAAACTAATATAATTAATTATTTCAGAGAAAGGAAAGTCAAAAAGTGTGTTTTTATATGAAAGTCTACGAATTTCTGTCGAGCCAAATTTATTTAATCGTGTTCCGGTTTGAAAAGTTACTTAAAAATTTTTGTGAACGATTAGCACACAAAAAGTTATTGTTAATAATTATCCTATCTCAAAAGTTTAATTTTAGAGATTATTGAGGATGATTCGTCATATTTGGGACGTTTAGCGCCTTAACCCTAGGTTTGCAGGGTGACATAAACTTACGTTGAATGTAAGGTGGAGACCCAGGGACTCCAAAATGAAAGTTAGGAAAAAAAATACTTATGATTATGAAATCAACTTCTTTTTTATTTGACATTATAACATGGTTCATAAACTTTTAATTATAAACATAAGAATTAGGAACTTACGTTAACCTTAGTTTTAAACCTTAATTTTACATTCAGCCTTGAAAATCACATAAAAATTGACATCTTCAGTTTGTACCTCTTTAACTTAAAAAAATAAACAAAAAATCACATTTTTGCTTATTAAACTTAGTAAACATAACAGTCTTCTTGACAAATAGTACATAAACAGATAGAAAAAAAATAACATACAAAAATGTGCAATGGTTCAGTCAGTTGTACGAACAGCACATTGCCTGCAAACTTTTTTTGAGCAAGACAAACATATTGGTTTGCCACATGCATTGCAAATATAAGCAGTCTTTCTTTTAATTTTTTTTGGGCAGAGGAAACAATATTTCCTTTGTTCTCGTGGTAATTTATCTTCATTTATTTCATCTACATCATTCGGAAGATCTTCTTGAATAATCTCTGATATTATAAAACGGGTAGTTCTCGGTAAACGCGAGTTGTACATTCGTGTTTTCAAATTAGTTTCATTTAGGGATCTAGCTACGCTTTTCAAAAACTTAAGTCGTGTCAGTTTTACACTTTCTTTTTGAGACTGATATATGACAAAAGCGTTAGTTCCACACATATCGAAAATCCGAAACATCACTGCCAGTGGCCAACGAACCGTCCGGCGGCTGCACGAATACACAGAACATTTTTGATCAACGGCGTCTACGCCACCTTTAGTGCGGTTGTATTCCATGATAATTTCTGGTTTATTAGTAGCAGTATCAATAGAGTTATCATGATGCATGGACGAATATAAAATAACAGCTTTGTTTTTTTTTGGGACGTAGCTTACCAATGTACAGTCTTTGGTAAATCCAAAGAGACTAGAGCCAACCACTTTATCCTTTTGAGGTAGAAACGCCAAAGGTATTTCACGCTTATTCTTTTTCAATGTTCCGACAGTAGTCAGACCTCTATTTTTGAGAGCTTCAAGAAGTTCTATCGATGAATACCAATTGTCAGTGGTAATATTCCTATTGGATCCGTATATTGGCTTACATAGTCTGATAACAGCTTGAGTAGGAATTGACGCCTTACGTTCTTCAAAATTCAGTGTATGTCCATCTGAATCTTTGCCAGTGTAAAGATAGGTGTTATATACATAAAATGTCTTTGAATCCACTAAGCACTGCATTTTCAAGCCATATTTTGCGGGTTTTGATGGCATGTACATTTTGAATTTACACCGACCTCGAAATGCTATAAGCATTTCATCAATAGTCATGTTGGCGCCAGGACTGTAATTCTTTTGAGAATTTTCCACAAACAAATTTATCATTTCAGTGATTGCGCATGCTGGATCAGTTCGTTTACGTTCCTCTCTATCTGCAAAGTTATCAAATCGCAAAGCAACGAGTAGAATCAAAAACCGTCTCATGGCCATAGTTGCTCTAAAAATGTTTCTTCCCGATCCGTCATTAGCATAAAGTGAAAGAATACTTTCACGGTTAGATTTGAATACTGAAGTATATATCAAAATAGAGATAAAGCCCTTCAACTCTATTACGTCAGTATCTCTTATCATGTACTTGTCTGCGTTAGTTTTAGCGTTCTTGTTTCGAATATCCTCTAACTTTTTATTAGTCCAATGTAATATTATTTCCATCATGCGATCATCAAAAATCAGCTGAAATGTGTCTACAGGGTCCAGGATGACAGAATTATTATTACGTCTAATACTTGGAAGTCGAAGTATATTATGCGAAGGTGTACGAACATTTCTAGTTGGTGGATTACTGGACCATTTGAATCTGTTTTTACCGTAATAATAATGCGAAATATCACTCACAGCTGTTTCGTGGTCAACCTCGGAAGCCACATCAGAGGTAGCACTTTCTTCAGAATCTGTGTTGTGATCCGATGGTATATATTCTGCATCTTCATTGTCGGATAGCACATCGTTTGGGACGTAAGATGAGAAATCCTCTTCTTTTTCTTCATCGTCTGCATCTTCTTCCAAGTTTTCTAGCCAGTCGCTTATAACTGAGGCCGCATTTTCATCCACAGTATTAACAGATCTTTTATTTCGACTAGAAGATGCCATTTCGATATTCTAAAACAATAAATAAAGCTGTAGTATGTGAAAAAACAACATATAAGAAAATCACAACATAATACATAAAGTGTATGGTGGAGTCCACTGGACTCCGCTAGTGGCAATTACTCACCTTTGCGTTATGCGCCCGCACACGACCTCTCGTCCCCGCGTCGGCCGCGTCACTGACGGAAGCTACTCAAGCGCACAGCGCTGTCACAGTCTTAATAATACTAACAGTCGGCCGACTCATGTACTTGCACAGAGCAACGATGAGGGGTACGCGGGGAAGCGAGCGGCAGGGTCGGCGAGCGCAATCTCCATACAGTTTGCGCTCTCTATCTAGAAGGGTTTGCACGCGTTGTTTAAAAATATATTTTTGTATTTCATTTGAATAAAATACTTGCTGTCTTTTAAATTCATAATGGTTTACAGGATATGTTCCGTTTTTAGTTGTAAATCGTCATCTAAGTTTAATAAAGATTTAAAATTCCACCGATTTCCACGAGGTGACCGGTAAGTTATTTTGTGTATTTACCAAGTAGATATGTAGGTACCTATATTATATGCCACACAAAAGTGTTATTAGCATTCGGAATATAACTACTTGAAGTACTATTTTTTTATACTAATACCTACAGTTTACATGGTTGGTACTTATTATCTGTAGTGTACGTATCCGTAATCCGTGTGTAATGTAGGTACTAATATTAAAAAAAAATAAGAACTTTTACTTTTTACTACTTTAAATAGGTAAGTATAGGTATTTCGTATGCTGCTAAATAACACTTTTGTGTGCCACGAGCACTGAAGTTGGGCGAAAGGAATAGGTAACCCGGGACAACACGAAGGGAAACTTCAAAGTGAGTGCTCTCCATAGTCGTGTTCCAGACGGATGGTAGGGTAACCGTTAAACTTGCTTACGCAAGGGGCTTTACATCCTAGCCTTAGGTTGTTAACTCATAATAACCTCGTTTGGTGTAGGTATATAAGCGCCGTGTATCTATTTCTTACCATCAGGAAATCCAGCTACTTGTTTTTCTTCCATTAGCTATTATGCTATTAGTATCTATAGTTTTAAACAAATAACGTTAACGTTACGTCGTAGAAAATGGAACATGTAGGTTATTAGATTTAATTACGGCTACCTGTTTATACTAACATCCATTCAAATTTATTTTTACATAAAATTATACGTTTTTAGGAGCGAGACATGGATCGCAGCATGTCGAAGGCCAGATTTGAAAAACAAAAGTATGGCACAGTTGTATAATATGTACGTTTGTGGGTTACATTTCGAAGAGTGGATGTACTTAAAAAAAAAACTAAAGAACACTGCTATCCCTACATTAAACTTACCATCTATTTCAATTAATTCGATTGGTACACAAACGAAAGCCAGAGTAGAGATTCTGCAAAATTTTCATAGCCGTTATACTCAAACAGATTACCAAACAATTTCTACAGAAGTATCGAACTTTTTATCCTTAGATGAACGTTCAGCACAGACTTCAAAATGTTTGACGAATCACACTCCAAGAAAGCGGAAACTAAGGAACGAATTAAATATTTGTCGCAAAAAATTGAAAATTTCTGAAATCGGATCAGTTAGTACAAGATCGGAACATTCAGCTATTGATACATTTTTAAAAAAATGCGATAAGTATTTGCCACGGAATTTAAGTGAGATTGTTAAATTACAGGTGCATTTTAAACCAAAAAATAAAGGAAATAGGTATACTAGGGAATTTAAATTATTTAGTCTCAATTTGTATTACAGCAGTCCGCTAGCATACAGATTTCTATCTAAAACGCTGTGTTTGCCCAGTAAAAGTACTCTGGCAACCTTAATGATACCCGTTGGAACTAAAATTAATAAATGTATCTGGAGAATATTATCTCAAGCTATAAAACATTTGTCACCTTCACAAAGAGAATGCGTCTTGTGCATGGACGAAATGAGTCTGAAACGATCTTTATTCTACGATACGACAAGGGATAAAATAATAGGCTTACATGAGGTTAATGACGTTCAAGATCCATATGCAGCTGGTTATGCATTTACGATTATGTTAAGAGGGGTAACGAGTAATTGGAAACAGGTGATAGGTTACGCATTTATTTCAAATAGTATAATTGGAGAATCGTTGGAAACTTGGATTATAGAGACTGTTAGAGAGTTATTTAGATTGGGCTTTAAAATAAGAGCCTTGGTCTCAGACTTAGGGTCTGACTTTTTAAAGTTTTCAAAATGCAAAGGCATATCAAAAGAAAAGAGTTATTTTGAATTAGATGGTAAAAAAATATATTACATTTTTGACGTTCCGCATTTGGTAAAATGCGTAAGAAACAATTTGTTGAATAATAAATTCATATATAATGGGAAAACAGCAAGTTGGGATGATATCGACAAATTATATCAACTCGATAAGAAAAAAGGCTTTCGTTGCGCCCCTAAATTGACAGATGCCCACATAATTCCAAACAATTTTCAGAAACAAAAGGTACGTTTGGCGACACAAGTGTTTAGTAACACTATAAAGGCTGCTTTGGAAACTTATTCAGCCCATGGCTTAATAGAAGATTGTACTGGTACTATCGAATTTGTTGACCTTATTAACAATGCTTTTGACTTGTTAAACTCAAGCAATCGGTATTCTTCAAAACCATATAATAAACCTTATTCGGGTAAAGAATATCAACGTGATTTGTTAATTAATGTAAAAAATATGTTGAGTAATCTGGTAGTACAAAATAAGAGCACTGGTGTAAATGTAACTTCAAGTATGAAATTTATAAATGCGTTTATAATTACAATTAATTCAATTATGCAATTACATGAAGACCTGTGTAACGATGTTGACCGTAGTGAATTCTATTTGCTTACACGAAGACTTAACAATGACAGTCTAGAAAATTATTTTGGCATTATTCGGCAAGCTGGGGGTAATTGTAGAGAACCTACTTGTCTTCAATATGAAAGAGCATACCGGAAAACTTTTCTAAGCCAAGTAATGAAATTAAGCAGCGAATCAAACTGTGTTGACGACTTTGATGTTGTCTTAGGGAACTTTGTAAATTTTGTGAAGAATAATGCCACATGCGTAAATGACCTCACGGCTAAGAAAATGAACAAAAATAAGATAGAACTTTCTAAAACATTTGATATTCCTGAACAAAATAGTTTTAGGTACACATGCGGCTATCTTTTACGTCGATGTGTAAACAAACACAAATGTTTGAATATGATTAAGTACGCTTCTAGCTACTCTGATGAATCGACATCAACAAACTTATATTTACGCAAACGAGTCTATAATACTAGGCATGATACGTTTGGAGGACTGCAGGAACCTCCAGTTGATTTTGTGAACTATTGTGACGAACTGGAAGCGAATTTAATACAAAATTTTAGATCATTTGTTGGGAAAGATCTACATAAAAAATTGTACGACATTTTGAAAAATGTTGAGTTTAAAACACGACCCTGTACTTGTTTTCCGTTAGAGTTTCTACTGAAACTGTATATTCGTATGAGAATTCATTATATAGTAAAATTTAATAATAGAACTCTTAAAACACCAAAAAACAAAATAAGTAGAAAATACATATCTGTTACGCATTTGTAATGTTTTAGGCATTGATATATGTTACAAGTACTTAACAATTTTTTTGGTAAGTCAAAAGACATTTACGTTCATTAACATTCATATAACTGATTGCTAATAACTTAATTCAAAAGGATGGATGCCAAATATGTAGCACATTCACTATCAGTTTTTTTTTAATTATCTCACGAACCGACACGAACGGCGTGATTAGGTGGTGGGCTAAAGTAACTCAATTGTTTTAAGTGTTATTAGTAACTTCACATTGTTTTGATTTGAAATTAAAACTTTTTTATAAAATATTTAAGTTGTTATTATTTGACAACCCTGACCCTTGACTGACTTGCCGTGAGTAGGTATATAACATGGCGGCTTGAATTCAATAACAAAGGAGTTGTACTACTGGTAGTATTCATAATACTGTGGTATTGGTGTTACAGTACCCATTAACCTATTTAACTACTTGCTTACGAGATCTCGCTCGAACCAATTTTCGGTGGAAGTTTACACGGTATTGTTATCGAACATATGTGTATCGTGTGTATATGTATGTTTTTCCTTACTTTTATTGTTTTCATATTTTAGATGTTACAGGGGAAGGGACACATATTTTCTTATGAAAACTTTGGAAGTGTCTCTCGCTACGTCGCTAAGTCAAAAAAATGTAGTAGAAACCTCAATAACATCTTTTTTTAAAGACCTATCCACGGACACATATAGATTTGATGAAAAAAATGTTTTAGTTTTAGTTCTAAAAAGGGGAGTACCCAAAATGTATTACTTTTTGCTCTATTTTTGCGTAAAAATCGTTGTGCGGTTCACAGAATACATCTATCTACTTACCAAGTTTTAAAAGCATAGTTGGAATACTTTCGGAAAAAATGTCTGTGACATACGGACAGACATGACGAATCTATATTGGTTCCGTGTGTTCGCCTTTAGACACGGAACCCTAAAAACAAAATGTTTTGAGAAAAAAATAGCTTGGTAATGCCTTCGTACTGTGCTCTGCTCGTTTAGTATGACAATTGTGTACGGCGTGTGGTAACTAGGAAATTTGATTCAAAATGTGTAATGTGAAAAGCAATCGCTACGTACTGGGCTTCGCTTCTGCGCTCGCAGTCATCACCAAAGCTGCTACTACCATGCCCAAGAATGCATAAATCTTCATTGTTGATTACTTCTGAGAAACGGAAAGCTATTTTTAAAACAGTACCTTGATGGATAAGATGATGGTATTTTTTTTACAAAAATAATATAAATTTTCTTAGCAAACACTCATTAACTTTGTGTCACTTAACAACGCCATCTGATGAAACAACTTTATTGCTCACAAAAAATAGTATTATTATTCGCCAATAGATGTCAGTAAGAGTCATATTTTTCAGTTAAAACACGAATAAAATTTTCAGTTTAAATATGAATTAAATGACATTTTCTAAAAATGATTCCTAGCTAGATCAATTTATCACCCCCGAAACCCCCTACATAGTAAATTTCATGAAAATCCTTGCAGCCGATTCCGAAATTCCAATTATACATATACAACAATTGCTCATTTAAAGGTATAAGATAAAAACAAAAATAATTACATTTTCAGTACATCAAAAAATAATTTACTATTTAGTAGCAAACTCCCGAAAACTAAATTTAAAATAGTTTTTTTAAACAATGACACCGAAACTTTTATCAACCCAAAAAACAATACCAACTCAAATATATTGCAAACAATTATTACCTTGTTCCTAAACTTGGTAGTTACTAATAAATCAAGCATTCAATGATATCTTAAAATGTATTACTTATATATACATTTTTAAATACAAAAAATCAGTTATGCATGATTCAATGAATTTTGTTCTCCCTGACAGAATTTAATTTTGTTTTAATCTTAAATATTTGGAAAATTTTCAGATATTCAATAAAGTATTATCATTTTATGTATCGCATATTTAAATGATGCTAGTTATAAATTAATTGGCCAAGGTTAAGAAAATTTTTAAATTTCGATATATACTTACTTATTAATCTTAAGTATTTCTTAAAGGTCCCATAAAACTTTATTTGTATGATTTTGACAAGTTGTAATTAGTTATTAATGTCATATTAGAATAAACTATTAATGAACTAAATTAGCATTTTAGATCATTTATTTAATTAGCAACATCATAAATCACAGAGTACCTTACTTTTAATAGAGTGTAGTCTCTGGGCCTAAAATAGGAAATGCGGAATGTGTCGCTCTCTGCAAACGTGTTTTGAAAACCAAAACAGAAATTGTATATGTATAAGTACCTATATATACTACTAACGTATATACAACTATACATATTCTATACAATTACACCTTCAGTCTTCTTTGGAAAAAGTATATTGGCCCATTACAATTTCCGATTTTTTGAGATTGTCATATCTTTGAATAAAAAAATATTACTCATATAATAATTATTATGCACATCTATTTATAGAATTCATTTCGACAATCACAAAAAATCTGAAAGTTGCAATGGCTGCTCCACTGGTTTTAACTACGGACGCTAAGAGCAAAATGAAACTAAGTATTTAGTGATTAATTTATTTATTTTTCTGTTACATTTTCTTGCACATTTAGTTGCTTTTATTTTAAATATATCAGTAAGTAGGGGAGACCGGGGATAGTTGACTATAGGGGTAAGTAGACTAATCGCTAAAATCTCGTCAGTAGTACGAGAATTGCGTCATCCTATTTCAGCCGTGTGTTACACTCTGCACCCGGATCCGTCGTCCAAAGCGTCGCCTCGCAGCGACTCGTCGTTTTGGAGCAGTAACAAGCTTTTTGTTTTCTTATCACTTAAGTAATATTTCCGCAATGCATATTTTTTGATCTGATGCCTACTTATTTTATGTTAATCACTTTTCGATTAATCGAGAGTATTTCATGAGTATAAAAGACCATATTTTATACATTATTTTTCATCTCAATATTATTATTTAGTTTAACCATGCAATCAAAACTAAAAAATGGCGTCTGGGGTTAGTAGACCAATTTCTTTCGGGGCTGGTTGAATAGGTAGTCAACTAACCCAAACTAAATTCAGAGTTGAAAAAATCGTGTAAATAAATATTTAATCTAAATTTCTAGCAATTTTGTTGTTTCAGAACGATGAGAACTTATGAAAGAACTACTGAACGAGCTGATACACGTCGAAAGACGTCGTAGAAAGGGCTTGTCACGCTGAACTTTTTGTCAAAAGGAGCATTAATCTGTTTCAATACAGATTAATACAATTTTATTGTTTTTATTTAATTTTTTGAATTTTCTAAGAAAAAGAAAAGGAACATTTAGCTCAAAACTGGTCCACTTTCGGATATACAATACTGGGAGGGTCAAAATGGTAGCGAATGACCTACGACAAGGATCCAGGCCATACCAATAACCTGTATAATATTTTTTGAATGCAAACATTGCACTTTTGATTTAGAAGACTGACATTTGAGTCTATTTCCTATTTTATCTAAGTATATAAAGATGATTATGAGTCTGACTACTAATGATATGGCTACTATTTATTAGCATAGGAAAAGTTAGGTTAAAATAAATAATTAATTAAAAGTAAGAGTTAATGCTGTTTTGTTAGACTATTTTAAATGATTGTATCTTAGTCAAATTGTTTTTCTTAAAAT
>DVZK01000139.1:0-14434 GCA_018236665.1 Calephelis perditalis | reverse complement strand
AGCTAGGTAAATTGTCACACGGCAGCCGTGAGACAATCAGCTGCTTTCGAGAGTTCGTTGACCCCCATGCTTTATGCTTTATATCAACAATAAATATGTACTTGTAATATTCTATTTATTTTTCGTTTTAGATTTTTTTTATTATTTTTTATGTTTTCAGAGATGCATTCCGAGCCCGTGGTTAAAATATCGTTAGCTAATTTGAGAAAGCCCTGTATAAATGAGTAACCTGTCACAATAATTGATGTAACACATACGGCATTTACATTCTCTTACTAGTCTGTGGGCATTTATGAAAATGAGTTTATTTATTGAACATTATTATTATGAAGTATCTGTCACGGAACGCTTAGATTTGATTTTTTTATACCCCGACATTATTTTTTTCACGAAGCATTCGAAATCACTTTATTCAATATTAAAAAACAATTTGCTACACTATTCACTTGACTTCTAGCAACGTATGGAAAAAAATATGTAGGTAGTTATCCTGTTCGGCGTCTTAAGTGAGGGAGACTGGGAAGTTTCAAAATTATACTCCCAGTTGCCCTTTCAAAGGAGGCACCGGGGACAAATGGGACTTTATTTTTACGAATTCCCAGTTATCCCCCGTGGGGGCGATGCCGGTGGGGGCAACTGGGAATAACCCCCGCGAACTAGGGGCTGATTATGTATCTCAGTGGCCAACTCAAAATGGAAAATTGCACATCAAATATATATATATATATATATATTAGCTATCTCCAGTGACCAACAGAAATATAATAGAAATAGCAAACACAAATGACGTCATTTGACAGCTATTTGATGTACACAGTACACTTTACCCAATGATTATCATTAAAAAGTCACCAGCCCCTGAATTTCTTTTAAAAGTAGGCAGACAGTATTTTGCATGATCTAATATTTTCCTACAATACGCATGGGAGTTAAGTAAATTTAAATAAATTAAATGTTTTTTACAGGAACTCCAACCATCGCAGATATAACCAAAGACATGGTAAGACACGAGTCTCTTTATAGTCGGCTTTGACGAAAAGCAGCTGACTTACATCCTTGGATTATCCAAAATACTCGTACAATAAAAGCGTTAAATATTTCTCGAAATAAATAACAAACAATTGATGTTTTGTCTATTTAATTTTCTCTACACATAACTTATTTGACTATTAGCTTTCTGTACAAATTATATAAAACTTCTGGAGTCATATATGATTCTCGCGCCCAAAATGATCTTGATATTTTCTGTAATAAAATAATAAACATTATTTATACCTGCCCAAAAAAGTGTTTTGACTTTACATTATAACACGATAGTTACGATCAAATGTTCGATTCTCTGTTGAGGTTTCTGGAAATTCTGTTGTTTCGTATATAAAATAGCCAATTTAGTGACGAAAAGCAGTTTAATTAGACATTTCACAAATCGCTCCAAAATTATCGTCTCTGTGGTCTAGCGGTCCGGCGTCGGCCTTGACTTCTTGAGGTCCTGGGATCGATTTAGGTCGGTTAGAAAATGTATATTTTCAGTTTTCTAATAAAAATAATGTTGCCCGGTTGGCGATATGCTTGCCACCTATCACATTGTGGGACTAAGTGTTTTCGGCTACTCGTAGGTGCCCTGGCTGTGCCTCTGCCTACCTCTTCGGGGATATGGGTGTGAACACCGTTTTTACATTTACATTTCACAAATTCAGATAATTAAATAGCTCTGTTGATTTAGCTTAGTAATTTCTAGTGTATGTACATACATTACCTGTACGCGCGTGTGTAGGTATAATTTAAAATAGTGAATTTATTTTCAAATTTATTGTGATTATAGTGAGTCACTGTTAAGTTCGAGTTGCATTTTATTTACCAGAGTTGAACCCAAGCACATCACAATATTTTGCTAGCTAATTTAACGAATTACTTACGTCGAAAATCTTCACGCTACTGTATATCAGGCCGAAATATATGCTATCTTGGTGTGTGCTCAAGAAAACCTAAGCCGCCCCTACTCTCATAATGATAGTTTTCTTATTATAATCAGGCAGCTTTGAAACATTGCAATCCGTCGAGTTCAAATCCAAGCTCGCTTTTGAATGTGCTCAAGTCTTAATTAAGCTTGGAAAAAACAACAAAGTAACTCTTGGATGGGTTCCTGGACACAAAGATGTAAAGGGAAATGAAGCTGCTGACGAAGTGGCTAGAAGGGGCCAGACTTACTCCCCACAGGACCAGAACAGGTGTGTGGGGTTGCTAGAAGCACTTCTAGAAGCTTGCTCAAGATTTGGACCCGGCAAGAAAGAGTGTCAAACTGACTGAAAACTGTAGGCGAACAGTACGCTAAAACACTACATTTTGGACTCACTGGAGAGTTAGTTACAAACACTTAGAATTAAAAATAATACTAAATTAATAGGACTTTAAAGTAAATAACACAAACCTTAAAGTCGCAACCATATAAGTTGATGCCCCTCTTCAACCTTCTTATAGTTTCTTTTAACTCGGGATCATCAATAGACTTCTGTTTGAGCATACCAGTATCGTTGCAGGTGTTGCAAGAATTGAAAAATGTAATATTTGAGGATCTATTGGTAATGTCGCAGTTTTTTTTCAGACGCTCGTGGGCATCTCTTTTACGCATGTAATTCGTAAAGCTATAGCTGCAGTCTTTATGAGCATTAGATATGCTATCAGAAAAATTACTCTGAGATCGTTTACTTTTAAAAGCATTTTTAAACTTATTCAGTCCTTGTACAATCGTTGAACATGATCCGTTAATTATATTAAAAAATCTAGCTCCAAGCGATCTATTCTTGTCAGGTTTTAAAGTTGATACGTTTTTAGTGATGTCCAGAAATCGTTTTGATTTTTTATGAAACGTTTTCGAAAAGTTTGAAGTTATGGGGGTATGAAATTTTGGGCTTTGTTTGTTTCTTTTAGGCGTAGATACAACTGGTGGTTCGAATTCAATGAAACTTTCATTTTGTTTCTCAATCATAATGACCGTCGAGTTTTCATTTTGGTATTGATTTGGATTAATTTCTTCGTCCTTAGAAATACTATCTATCATCCTGGTACTGTTATCTTTACTTCCATGATGAGATTTTATCTTATTATGTTTTAGTAGAAATGAAAATGATAAGTCGTTACCAAAGTTAGGTTCCAATTGTTTTTCCTTGAAATTATTGCAGCTAAGAAATCTGTATTTGTTATTCATATTTTTATGGTAATTTTTAGTTTTTTGTATTGTGGGAATCGTTTTCAGTTTAGGAAATTGTATATTAGAATGCCTAATATTTTTGTTCTGTGGCTTTCTTTCTGTATTTATTTCTTTTATTATGTTACTAAACAGAGTTGCAGTTTCAGAATGTACATTTTCCGACTGATGGCATTCAGCATCATGTATTTGGCTGGTTTTTAAAGTGTCATTATTATCTATTTTTATTCCTGAAATGGAATATTTTTTTAATTTGTGTAATTCCTTTTCTGCTCTTAAATTAAATAATAATAATTATTAGTTAATTTAAGCAGTAAATAATAGCGCACATTCGGATGGACCAGAAAGGGGCGCATCGCAGCGCAATAATCCGCCTAGATCGCTTTCATACATTTTGTTTGGATCAATGCACCTTGGGCCGGGCCGCATCGGTGTTGATTTTTCCACGGCGGATTTCCGCGCGGCACCCCACGCACATTCCCTGATGCCAGCTACAGTCTACAGTCACCAAAATCCACGATATGAATAATGTGAATAGAGTGGTAATGACATTGACAACGCTAAGGTTTTCTATGACAAATACAAGAGGCGCTGCTTCCCATACTTGATGATTTTAACGTCAAGTCACCTCTCTATTTTTTTACTCTACTCCTTAGCATTAAGTAACAGAAACCATCGATGCGATGCGGCCCGGCACGCCGCAGTTTGCTTTGCAATACGATGCGCCCAGACCCCAGCAACGCGCTCCGTCCTGCTTAGATGTGCGCTATCCTTAAAACTGCACAAAAACCGATTTCAATTATTTCGTTACCACATCGCGATTTTAGAGTTCTTTGTTGAAAGATAGTTAGCCATTCCGAAACGGTTTCATACTAAAATTTACGCTTTACTAAATATAAATGATAAAAATTAACATGACACCATCTTGAAATCATGATTCATGATTGGTTGGTTATTGACAACATACAAAATAAAAATGTACAGCCTAGGTATATCTATCTACTTACCCCTGACTTACGCCCGGGCCCAGGTGTCTACATGGTTCATCTCTTACATATTGAGTTTT
Source organism: Calephelis perditalis (assembly GCA_018236665.1). Lineage (NCBI taxonomy): Eukaryota > Metazoa > Arthropoda > Insecta > Lepidoptera > Riodinidae > Calephelis > Calephelis perditalis. The sequence goes on along the minus strand of DVZK01000139.1, from coordinate 10,163 downwards.
GAAGCAAAATAGTCTATTCTTTGTAAATTGTTCTTACAAAAAAATGAACTCGTAGTAACGTAAATAACATAAATATTATAATATGGTGATTAACACACTGTTTGATTACTTTTTGATAACTAAACCCTTTGATTACTAAACCACAAAGATATTGTCGAACAAAAATATAGTTTTATTTGATAATAAACAATTTTTATTAACTTAATAACCTAAAAATATATTTAACGAGTACTAACGTTTTTGATGTGTGTATAAAATTACTGAAGCCCATCGACCAATCTGTAATAAGTAGGCTATGTTATGATAAATCTATATAGCAATACATAAATTACTCCTACAACATTAAATAGGAAAGAGGCTTCTAGGAAAGAATAAGTCATTCAAAGAAAGAGGACCGCAGCCACAAGATTGGCAGGTTTAAAAAAATAATCTTTTTTACATTATTTCTTAACCGATTTAAATGATATCTATATTTTTCTATATTAATGATAGCCAATAAGCTAGCGGCACTCCTGGAGGCTAAAGACGGTAATGTACAAATCTTTAGACCACCCTCCCGCATGAAACGTCACAATGGCAAGCACTGACGGATATGGATAAGGTGATGATATCAATCTAAGCTAACTATTGCATTCTACCATCTAGAAAATCCTGCATGAATAATATAGGTAAAAAAGAATCTTCGACTTCTCAAAATCAGATTTATTTTTCTAAAACAGAAGTAGGTAGCACAAAATATAAATTAAACCTTATTACATCAGCTACCTTGCCAGTAAAAGTCAGGTCAACATCAGACCAACCATTTCAGAGATTAGCTGGGGCAAACAAACAGAGACGTATTGACAGACAAAAATTATATCATTACTCTGATATATTATGCACATTATATACCTACATTAATATGCATGTAGTATAACATAATATAACTAAAATTCAAACTTTTAAGTCTCGGTCACGTTCGCTTTTTACCAAAAGAAAACACATCGGAATCAGTTTAAAAATTAGGTACACATACACGCACGCTTACGGATACACACACAGACCTGAGAGAGACCATGTGAATGAAATGCACGATTGATAACAAATATAGTTAAAGATATATTTCCCTTTACATACTGGTGATTTATCTCCACATGTTAGCATGATGTGTCGCAACTGCCGAAACACATCATTAGACTTTTTAATGATATCCATGTGTTCTGACTTTGTATTATCCACAATAAGGTTTAAAAGTTCTAAGTATTCGATAAACCGCAAAGTTTCTCTGCAAAAAAAAAGAAATATTTTGCTAAGTACCTTCTTAAATAATAATATATTTCTTGTGTCATAATACATTCGTGAAAAAGCAAGCGGCGGCACTGAAAGAAAGAGAAAACCATCGCCTCTAGACAAAATACGTCATGTTATGTCTCACTATCATAGACTGAGAACTTAGAGTAGGTATGTTTGCAAATCTGCCGGCTACCCAATCCTTCAGCTTGGAACAAGGCAATGGCGAACACTGACGCTTAGGCAGTGGTAGTAATCCGAGCGAGCCTGTAACACTCTACCTTGGTAAATGGTGAGAAGTAAGAACGATATCAAATCGGTGTGATCACAACTTTTAGGCCTCAAACTAGATCTCAGCGATTTGCGGGGCGGCGGCGAGAGCGGGGCGGGCGCAGGCGCAGGCGAGCTATGCCCGAACTCGATGTCAGTGGCCAGATCGCTCGTGTCGCGGCGACGAAATGTTGTGTTTGAAGTGAGCACGGTGTCGATACGGCGCGGGCGGCAACATCTTTTGAACCGAGTGCTTTTGATTCGTATATTTTTTTACGATACTCCAACAAGTTGTACGATTATAGAGGAATGGGTGGAGAGACTTTTGATTTATATATTTTATTGCAGGAACTATACAGTCCAATTTAGAACCTACCTACACATATGATCTTTTTTTATTACTCAAATGTTTGGTATTCCAATTGGTGATCTAACAAAAAATTCACTAATTATTCCCTCCGGTAAAATGCTGCGATGTTCGGCAATTTATCAACAAATATTAAATATAAAGGAGAACAGCACTACGTTGACTTGACGGTCGCTCGTCGCACGTGCGCCGCTGCCTGCTCCGCCCCCGCTACGCTGATATCCAGTTCACTTCAATAAGAATCTGTGTTAGATCGCGCCGCTCTCGCCTCTGCCTCGCAATCGCTGAGATCCAGTTTGTGGCCTTAAACTTAACACGTTGGAAATATGAAAACTTATTCTCTGAATTCCTCCTCGCCCTACCTCTCTGTCCGCTCATTTTAATTTTGTCTTTGAATTTTTTCCGCATAATTAAGCCACAATAAATCGTCCTTCAAAATGGTCCGCGTTGGTCCGAGTACACTGAGTAAAATAAACCATTTGCCTCTCTGACAGGCAGCTCGAAAAAGGCGTGCACTGGTTCAAATACAGGTCATCACAAACAAGACCACTGGCGGTAGAGTACTGTGCAGCAACTTGCACGGGTAGATTCATCGCCTTACTTTTTTCTGCCGCCCTTATGACTATGTTACGTTCCCGACTCTTCGGGTAGGGTAGCCGGTAGACTAGCAATTCGCTTCACATAGCGGCCACAGAACGACACACCTGAAACGTCTATGGTTATCTCTTACCATCAGAAGAGCCGTGTGCCAGTTTGTTGTATTCTCACACACATATCTTAAATCTCTTACGGGGTAGGTAGACAATATCGAGTGACAAATGTCACGATTCTTGGAGACGTCCACATTCAATTACCATTACATTACATTTTCATACAAACACGCCGGTTTCGAAGACTCTTGACACCACCCTCGGTGTCATTTGATAGTGGAATATAAACTAGGTCCGGGTACCTACATCTATCGAACATTTGCATCGTATAATATCTAATTTGTTAATTTTCATCTGTCATTCTTTCCACATGACTGAACCAAGGGAGCGTACCCTTTCCTGTTTTTACACCAACACTTTCAATCTCACTTTTTCACGAATCTAAATCCTGCGAGTGCTATTAACAAGCGTAACACTCAGATTTTCCATAACGCTCTTATTTCGACCGCATTTTTCTTACTCTCATACTTTTTCTGACATACCCAACCCTCGCTTCCATACAACAACGTCGGAATAAGCACATTATGCAAAGTGAGTCTAGCTCCCTCTATGTACTTCACTTTTACTGTGTAGAAGTTTTATTACCAGAGGTAGCGAGAGCGATGAGATGGTTGTGTATGGTGGGGTGGCAGGCAAAGGCGGCCAGCGGCGCGCCGCACGGGTTCAACTCGCGGTGGAGCGCTTTCCGACATTGCTCGCTCTGCTCTACTTCCATATCTTCCGCTTTCTACAACCATAAAATCCCTTGTAGTTGCGACCCATTTAGATTAATCAAAATGGGCAAATCTGACTCTGCTACATGGTATGTCTTGATTTACTCTTAGGATATACGTAATAAATTTTTGGCATAAGAAAAAACTGCATTGACAAATAAAACCGATAGTAAATAAATAAATATATGTAATAATGACAATAAAGCCGAAGACATTAAGTCCCACAATGTGATAGGTGGCAAAGCCTATCGCCAACCGGGCACATATCCAACCTCGGGCAACATTAGAAAGTTAGTTTTTTGGTCCTCAAGAAATCAAGTCCAACGCCGAACTGCTAGACTACGGAGGCAAACAAACAAACATACAACTTTCGCATTTATAATATTATTAGTAGGATTAATTACTATATATCTCTGACTAATCTTGTTCTAAATTCGTAAGCAAATCTTGTGCAAACTACAAATATAAATTTTTAGGGGGAACGAAACTCAAACAGATAATTTTGCACAAGTATATATAAAGCGATAAATATCAGAAGAGATCAACCCACTTACCGTTATATCAAAAGACGGATCCAACTGGTAATCAAACACCCGTTGTATGTCGTGCAATAGCAACATGTTAGCGTCTCGTTGCAGAGATATCAGTAGATTACGCCTGTAGAGATTTTGCAAATATAAAACGATATTACAAATATAAATAACTTTTAACAAGACAAAATAGGTGTTCAATTTGTGACTATGTAAATGACATAAATTATAAATAAATAAAGTTAACAATATCAAAATGAGTAATTATTGTTTCATGAATTTTATATTTTTTACTAATTCAGTTAAACATTCAGAACATACAGGCACAATTTTTAAAAGTTATTTGATAAACTTCATATATAGTTAAAACACAAAAAAAAACATTTTTATAAAAAATATATTTTGTAAGAAGCTTCCATTTGTAAGAGCATTTTCCAGTAGTAGACTTGAGAAGTACTATTCAAGACGTATGCTGTAAGCAACACAATAGTATGGTATTGAGAATTTTAGTATTTTCTAGGATCACCCTTCCGCCTCCATCATATCAGCTCCTTTATATCATATTCCACTTGGACAAACGTATGTACATTGCACGTAAAATAAAGGTTTGTAACAATATAATAAAGTATATTGTGGATCTCACCTCGTAGGGCTCCATTGTATCTTGCGTGTGGGTCTGGGCAGAGGCTCCTCGAGTATAGGCCTGCGTAGAGCGCGAGCGTCCCACACGAGCACGCCGGCGTCCCCGCGCGCGGCCACTGCCCACCCGCGCGGCTCAGCAGTGGCGCCCAGTGACGCCCGGATTGGCGTTTTACCTGCACCCGCCAGTGCACTCGCCCGAGACCCCCCCTCTATATGCAATCATATCATGTATAGCTAACTATTGTAGTCTGCTCTGGTTAACGTTAATTCTTTTTCCCCCGAAAATCGGTTAAGTTATTTGAATAAAAATAAAGGCAAACCAAACTCCAGATATTAATTTCAAATACACGTATTAGGTATGTGTAACACTAAGCTATTTTAATCTTTTTTCTTGCGTAATAACGGGATAACTGATTTTGTCAATAGCTACGATATATATACTGACGAAACATGGACAAAGACTGCAGAGCCCTTACCATGAGTTTACGGCATGTCAAGTGTACTATACTTGCTGCGGTCTCTGTAAATTAATTATACAAAAATATTTATAAGCCCTCTACTGGTAACTAAGAGAAACACATTTTTAGACCGAAAGTGTCATAGATTTCGACACGTAACTTATCGAACGTAATCTATACCAACTCATGGTCAGGGATCAGTAGTGTCATGAGAGTTACACATAATAAGGTTGTCCAGTAACAACATTAAACGACTATTATTTTGAACAATATAGGACTAAACAAATATAAAAATTCGTTTTAACATACAAGCAATGTTGTTAACGATCTATAAAAGTCAACGTCGGTATGTAATGTATTAAGGGAGTGTAATGACGTTATAACGTGTATTGACGTGGATTAGAATATACGTTAGTCGTCGCAGAAATCTAATAATTTACAGTGTATAATTAGTATTTTAACAAGAAATATTGAAATATAGTTCATGCCTTGCGGTTTGTCATTTAAACAATATATAACTATATAGGTAATTATAGATAGTTAATTTCAAATTATCATCGAACAAACATACAACTCTAACCCCGTCTGAACACCTAGAACTCACTTCGCTCGCTCGGTCAATTAATATTTGATGAAGCATGCCTTTGATTATGTGACTGTAATTGTTGTTATAGCTTCTAGACGCTCAATACACTTCTGAAAAAAAAAATTTCTCACCTGACCTTTTTACTCTCCACTATTAGATCAACAAAGTCCAATAGGTCCCCATGACGCTGGAATTACTACACATTTAGAGCCGCGGGCTCTCCTACTATTACATCACGTCTTGCAAATTTGGTGCTTCCATTTTTTTTAGCTACATCAGAAATACTAAGCTAAATATTAGCTGTGTCTTATACTTTTATCCTTAGTACCCTTTTATTACGCGTTAACACGCTCGAAACATTACATAATATTATAATGTTAAGATATTTATAGAATTTATACTTGTTATCTTCGGCACTTGGTGTAGTTCCATTACATACACATTTTTTAAGGTAAACGCTTGTACTTTTCCACTATCCATGTACAGTGGAAAAGTACAAGAGGTTTGCCTTAAAAAGTGTGTCTGCCTAGGATTTATTAGGTATTTTCACTATACATGGATAGTGGACAAGAACAAGTGTTTACCCTAAAAAGTGTATATACATAGGTAACTATTTTACATGCCCTAGGTCAGTAACAAATTATGAAATGATTACGATTGATTCGTATTCTGTTACATTTCAATGAAATTCTTCACATTTTTTTATATTCAACTAATTCATGAATTGTCCAATAGCAATTCGCGAGACAGGAGAGACATATTGTGCCATACAGTATGACAGCATTTCTATAAAGCATGTTAATATACGACAAGTTGGCCAACCTGCATGCACACCATGCAATATGCATTGTCAACGACGTATAGAGGCACGGCGGGGAGAGACGAGCGGGACTCAGAGAGGCAGCGAGTCACGACAACGACACACATTACTACAAGCGAGAGCACGGAGTGTGCATACAAAATATTATAACATCTTTATATATTTACATTTGATATTGTCCAGGGATATTTATCTTAATAACTGTACTTGAAATCAGCAATTACAAATAATTTTTCTATTTTCAAGCGTTTAGGTTATTCCTAAAGTAACTAACAAAAGAGCGGATAGAAGAAAATTATACATGCATACAGATTGCAATTCTGAAAAATATTTACACTCGCAGTAAATAAGTAGTAGGGTGTTCAGCTTAGACTATCTCTACTTACACACCTCTGAGATCAAATATTTTAACTTGTTTGAGGTTGACGGAGGCCACAATGGTGCGAGGTGCAAACCCACACCATGATATACTGTGTGCACTGTCTGACAGTCCCACCTCCATAATTGGTGTTGAACTTTCTGAAAATTTACAAAAGCATTTTAAAACAATCTGACTATGGCTATTATTTAGACTGTACGACAGCTAAATTCAATCCTTCGTTTTTTAATGTTGCTAACATAAACTCTCACTAGTTTTACTTTTGCAATATGACATATAAGTATCTGATTATTTTTTAACAAAAATCATATGCAAAAAAGACTAAAAATAGGTCGATATTTGGCAATTACTTCTAAAAGTAACATTATATGATATCATTTACAATCGAAAATCAAAACTTATTTGTTAGCTTGGTCATAAGTTTGCCTTTATCAACCTTGGGATATATTTTAATCTTTCTTTAAAGTCTCTTACTGAAAATTGCTCTAACCATTGAGGACTAACTATTGAAGATTTAATCCTTTGGGAAAAATTTCATTGACATATTCAAGTGATACAGTTTTCCTTCTCTCCCCCAAGTGAGATGTCATAAGATTTGGCTCAACCTCCCCTGCATCCTACAATGTCACTAGAGATTTTTATGAATATCTATTTATAGCGCAATCTAATTTAGTTTTTAAAGAAACAAATAAAAAAAGCTAACATTTTAATTAAACTATTTAAATTTTTATTTAAAGTTTCTGAGAAATAAGACTAGAAGACAGTGAACTTTATGACATTCCAGAATCTTGTTAAATATCTTAAAATAATTATATTACATTGTGTACAATTTGGCTATATTTTAGTAAATTACTCTATTTAATACATTTTTCTCTATACTTTGAATTTGTAACTTGTGGAAAAAAATGTGATATTTGCCATAACCCTCCCATTCCTCTCCCCAAAGCATGATTAGATGAGATTCAAACATAAGAGGACAGTATACTTGAAGAAAAATCACTGAACAGGACTCACTGAACAGGACTCACTGAATGTTTGTGTGTGCGTGTGTGTGTGTACGTGTGCGTGTGTGTGTGTGTGTGTGTGTGTGAGGGTGCGCGCTTGCGAGCGAGCGAGAGTGCGTGCGTGCGTGCGTGCGTGTGTGTGTGTGTGTGTGTGTAAAAATTAAAACATTATGCTAATATTTTTAAATGGTAAAGATTAAAAAATATATACAGTATGTTACATAAAAGAAAGTTCAATAAAATGGAATAAGTTACCAGTAAAATCATCACAACAAGCCTGGACATCCCAAAGTAATATGCAGTTGTCACTGCGGTGTTTGTCCATTCCAGACACTAACAAATTAGTTTCACTTTTGTTCCATGCTACAGAATTACATGGTCGAGGGTATCTTGCCACTACAAAAAAATATTGTACATTATTTATTAGCCATGTATACTTCTATAATCATAGTGAAGAGATTTCGTGAGCCGCCAACTTCTAGTGTTGATCTGGTAAAAAAATTTACTGTGTGGTAGAAAATGGCATCTTTTTGGCTGCTGTGCCAAACAAAGTTAGTTCCTTCTGAACTTTTCAAACAGTATAATGATATAAACACATTGGCAAGAAAAAGAAGTCTTGTGAGACCTCAATCCTGGTCCGAGGTAGTTTTATAATAATGTAGATGTGCACAAGTACCACTTGTACCATCTATGTTAATTAAGTAATCTGAATCTCAGATCACATGTTTGTAAACTTTGGCTTTCCTTCAGAGCATTAATTACAACCGATCACAGACTTTTTATGATCCTAGGGATGTAATATACCATTATATTTACAAAGACCAATGAAGTTGTAAAAACGGCAAGGTTGGCAACACATTAGACATTCCAAAAAAATATTGTATTAGCAGAACATGGGTTTTACAAAGTTGAACTTAACAAATGCCAACATACTATAACATAGTGGTGATTAACATCTATAGGTCATAATCATAATAACTTGCAGTAGATCACAGATCTCACTGCTGTACAAATACAAATTGGCTTAGGAGAAATTATCACAGACATCCTCAGTAAAAGTGAACTTGACCCTAAAACTATAAATTTTTAAGACAATAATCATCACTACATGTAAAAAGCCTACTAATTAGACTAATTTTACTTACCAAACTCTCTGCCAACTAGAGCAAGTGGATCATAAGCTTGCTTCAGACTGGTCAGCGTAATACGTCCATTAGTGTGACCAAGAGCTAAGAGAGGATCTGGTTGCTCTGAGATGGAACTGATATCCATACACCGAACACCAATGGCACTTTGAGATGCAATGGCTATGCTTCCCCTTGTAGAAGATATTTGGGTATCTGAAATTTAAAATGGACTAGCTGTTTCCCTGTGACTTACGGCCAATGTTAATAATGTATCTCTAAAGATAGATTTCAATCAATCTAGATAGCTGCATACCCACCGGCCTATCCTATACCTAATTGCCATATTTATCCTGTCCACAGATATGTTATTGGCAAGAGATAACATAAAAGTGGATCAAAATATCAATCTTGGACAGCATGTTTTGGATTGGGATTGATTAATAATATTGGTCGTTCAACATGATTTTTATGCAAACGTTCTTCTGTTTAGTTGAGAAAAATTTAGTCCGTGTTTGAACTAGGGTCTTTAACTAAATGTATATCGAATTTCTTCAAAATCAGTCTAACCATTAAGCCGTGAAACAATAACAAATATAATGTTATGTATGCCTGTATGTTATTCTTCTCCGTCTTTGCAAATATGTTCAGTAATTATTATTAATTATTCTAAAATTACAGCCGTCTTTTCAATTTCTTTACAATAACTGTACTTTTAAAAAGATGGAAAAAATGTTGCAATCGGTTTCTCTAAGAGTGTGTTAGTTCCAGCACAGACACACACATTTTGGAATCGCTCTCATGTAAAAAATGTGTTTTGCAGATACGGCGGTATACGTAGGGCCCCTTTGAATTACCCCCACTGCCATAACAGTAAAGTCAAATCCGAAAAATATATCTTATCGTGACGAAATTTGGCTGTTACTCTATTTTCCGATTACCCCTAGGGCAGGATGCTTTTTATTGGACGTATTATATGGTTTCTGGGCCTTCCCAGGACGGGACGTAGACAGAGAAAATAAAAACTAGATTATCATTCAGAAGAGCGCAGTTTGAAGATTGATTCTATTTTATCCTTTTTATTAGCTACAGATTGTCCTGTAAATATTTCTGGATAAACAGTCATATAACTCTTATGCCTTTACTAATAAAAGTTACGCGACTTTTGATCTGGCGTTTAACTTCATTTTTGTAAGGTTTTTATTTTTATTTTTGCGTTATACGAGGGTCAAACTGAAAGTTCTTAGAAAATCAAAAACTAAGCATTCTAGCAAGTTATTAGTTTTATTGT
>DVZK01000138.1:0-14436 GCA_018236665.1 Calephelis perditalis | reverse complement strand
GCGAAACTCTACCACCTAGTAGGATGTCACGGTGTTAGTGACGATAAGCCTATGCTCGCCTTTTACGAGCTGCCTGGTAGAAAGGCAGATGGTCTGTTCTACAAAGGAGCCCGGACCAACACGGGGAAGCAATCTTATAGCACATAAATCTTAAAATCTATTTTAACATTTTGACATATGAAAAAGCGAACGTGATGAACGCAAGCTAAACCAAGTGCATAGGTCTCTTTTATTTAAACTATGCTGTGACCCTTTGTGCTACATTTTTGTGTGCTTTAAGTAAAATTGTTACTAATTTGTTTAAAGGCTTAGCATCGGAAACTCCGTGGAGACAATTCCTGGCCTTGCGCGGCGTGTTGCAACAGATTGCTGACCTTATGACTAAAGAGATTGAACAGTTACATCGTCTCGAGGAGTCTACACTTACATCAGATCTTGCTCAAGGTGACTTTATAATTATTTTTTAACTGCCATTGCAAGGAAGTCATCCTTTAGAATTCAAAGTTTTGACGCTGTGTCAGACAATAGAACTCAGTGAAGGGAATCAAACTTTTTTTTGTGCGCAAAGTAAGCGAACAATTACACTGCTCCCCTCATGGTAAGAGACAACAGTGGCCTATAGACACCAACACAGATTGCAGGTTACGAGTGCGTCTCTGTCACTGGTCAGGATTCTAGGAATATTATGAAAGTCTGCCAGCATCCAAGTTTCTGAACCGGAATATGACAATCATTATTGCAACAGGAATAGGCAAGAAGGTAAAAGGAAAGAAGACAGGAATAGGTATTATTATTGCACATCACTCTAAACACTAAACAGCTCCTCAGAGCATATCTCATTACAGATGTGTTAGAAGATTCTTAGTGTTCCAATGTTTCTAGTCACTGGCAAAGGATCACGCCATCAGAGTTCTTGTTATCATAATAAAGCCATTGCTTTTTTTCACAGGCTATGCGCTGAAGCGTCTGACCGAACTTCTGGCAATGTTCCTGGAGGAGCCGGGCGCGCGGCGCGTGTACAAGACTCGACTGGTGGGCGCCGTGCTGGGGGGGTACCTGTCGCTGCGGAGGCTCGTCGTGCAGAGGACGCGTCTCACCGACGACACGCAGGAGAAGCTGCTCGAGCTGCTTGAGGAGATGACCACAGGTGAGCAATGGAGAGAATAGGTTATTTGTTTTTACATGAGGAATTTGTCGGAGAAGTTATTTATTTGAAATGCAACAGCTTACCATGTAGACCGTGGCTGGTATAGAAAGTAAAGGACAAACAGAATATTAAATTTAAAAGTTTTCGTTTTAGCTATTACTGTCGATGCCGCAATTATTTCAATGAATTCTAGAATCGACGTTAAGTTGAAAAATACAAGTTTTCATATTGCTCCTTGGTTTAGTCAGACATATTAACTATCAATTTTTTTTGAAAGGGTGCAGGTGTCCGGCTCGAAAGACCAAAGTGAACTGAACAAATCATTTTAAATAACTAAGTAGTCTATTCAAGAGTTTTTGGCTAATTGTTATTCTCTCACTAATTGACATCATTATTTTAAGATGTTAATTTATGCAATTATGTAATTGATCATGAAATTATGTAAAATATTGTCGTACATTTCGGGTGACGACCGCTAATTTGCTAATCAGAGAAATATTAAACGTTCAATTTGTTTCTAATAGTGGGGTACTTTCATTTATACGGTATATGAGTTTTAACAAATTCTCTAGCAGCGGAAATCTCTAAAAGAAAACGCTGGATTAAAGTGATATATGACGTGTAGTGCGTGTGATGATAATGTATGTGAGTTATGAGTACTCATAAGACCCCGCATTCACATGTTGCGAAAATTTTATTATTGTGATAAATTATCTCATATACTAGTTCTAACGCGAACGTGACAAGATTCGTGGAAAACCTGTTGAAGTTATTTTAATTTGTATGTTTTTGTTTTAGGTACGGAAGCCGAAACCGCCGAGTTTATGGCAGTGTGCATCGAAACTGTGCAAAAATATCCACTTCACGACTATCTCACACCAGTGTTTATTTTCGAACGACTTTGTTCCATTATTTATCCGGAAGAAAATGACGTTGGAGAGTTCTTCCTTACCCTTGAAAAAGATCCTCAACAAGAAGATTTTCTACAAGTAAGTTAGCTCGTTTTTTTCATTGTCCAGTTCATAATTTACACATGAGAGATTTTGGTTTTACGTCAATTAGTTTTATTTTGAAAAATGTGTAATTGTAAATACCTGCAATGATTTTATTAATGTAAACTATTTACTATAACATTACTTTTGATAAAAATACAAAAACCATTTGTATGAGAATAGAAAAAAAGTATCTTCACGGCCATTTCCACGAAGAGGTAGGCAGTGGAGCACAAAGGCACCCACGACTAGCCGAAGATACTAAGTCCCATGTTGTGATAGGTGGCAAGCCTATGGCCAACCGGGCACATATGCAATCCCGGGCAATAAAAAAACAAATTTTGTTGTTGCCCAACCCGCGAATCGAACCCGGGACCTCATGAAGTCAAGTCCATCACCTAGACCGCCAGACCACAGCAGCGATAAAATAGAACTACATAGATTGAATAAACAAATAAATTTGATGCTGTAAATTATGTATGGCCATAGTACATGTTAGTAAAAGATAATAATTATGAATTACAATTCTAATTTTAAAAATTTAACGCAGGGACGCATGTTGGGTAATCCATATTCGTCATTGGAACCGGGTATGGGTCCGCTGATGCGTGACGTCAAGAACAAGATATGTACAGACTGCGAGCTGGTAGCCCTGCTCGAGGACGACAATGGCATGGAGCTGCTCGTGTGTAACAAGATCATGTCGTTGGATCTGCCGGTCAAGGAAGTATATAAGAAGGTATGTAAATCCATGTAGCAGTAGTGTCTTTTAATTAAATTTGAAAGCGACGTGGGGGGGCGTAGTGGTAAACTACGTTTGAATGTAGATACATGTCTGAGGATAGACCGAACCAGACAGAACCATTAGTCTATTACAAAGAGAAGCATGACTTTGAAAAACATCCATAGATATCTGTCCAATAGGCGCTCCAATAGGAGTGTCTTCCGAAAAATAACATGTTTTGCACTAACTGTACTCGTGAGTCTCGTGACTACAAGTACAACAACTTCGCACACTTCGATAATATCTACTTACTTATCTTCACGCCTTACGAAGAAGGCAGAAAATATCGAGTGCCAAATGTCAGGATCCTTGTAGTACTGCCTGGCTTTCTCCAGAACAACGGTTTCTCTAAAACTGCTAATTTATACATATTAATTTGTTTTCCTAGGTGTGGTGCACATCTGGCGAAGGAGTAGACGCCATGCGTGTAGTGTACCGCATGCGAGGGTTACTCGGTGACGCTACGGAGGAGTTTGTCGAGACATTGAGCCAAACGAATGCCGAAGCTGTGGACGACGAACAAGTGTATCGTATGGCAAACGTTTTGGCCGATTGTGGTGAGTCATTCATAAACATATAGTTTTTTTTATTACAATGTTACTAAAAAAAATTTTTTTAGTAACATAAATGAAAATGCTGCTGTCTTTGATGATGTCTGTGTGTATTAATTATCGCTTCTATAGTTTTTTAGAAAGCAGAAAAAATATGTTAAAATTTATTTTATTTATTCAGTTAAATTGACAAAGTTTAGAAATGTGTTAATTTTCTTTAGTAAATTTAGAAAAAATTCTTTCTGAAATTCTCTTTTCGACTTAGGAAATTTTGAACTAATGTTGACATAAAAGTTCTAGATCTTTAAATCCCTCTAAATAATGTGATTTATATGATATTAGCAAATGCGTTTGTTTTTGTCCGTGTACTTACTGAAAATGCGTGTACATAGGTGGTCTGGAGGTGATGCTGCAGCGGCTGTCGGCGGTGCGGCGTGTGGGCGGAGCTCGCGCGCTGGCGGGCACGCTACTGCGGCTACTGGGGCTGTGTACGCGCGTACGTCGCTGCGTGCGTGTGCTCACTCGCGCACCCGTGCATGCCTTGCCCGTACTACTGCACGCACTCAGTCTTGCTGCTGCAGACGAGCGCGAACAGACCCGGGCGCCCCTCGTTTACCAGCTGCTAGAGGTATACACTCGACACATTTAAGTTATTACCTAAAAGACTTAAAGGTTACGGAGAATTGACGATAAACTATTTTGGATAGTAGATAGTATTATTAAAATTAAACTTTTAAATAATTTATTTCATAAAGAACTCTTTTTGTCTCAGATCATGGAACGTATACTGTCAGTAGCTGCTAGTGAAAGTTTAGAATCTTTCCTCCAGTTTTCGTTAACCTTTGGAGGACCAGAACACGTTCAAGCTCTTCTCAACTGCACTGAATGTCCGGGTATGTACTGCGTTTTTATTACAATTTATATAGAACCACTACACGAAGCAAATATTGGAAAATGGTGAATTGTTCCTTCGTTCGATCCACTGCATAATGAATATTATTACCTACTTTAAGTTGCATCACCATTTTTAACATACACTTGCTGACCATTTCAGTCTTAAACTTATAAGGAACCTGCTTGGCCGAGAAGTGCGAATCGACAGTTGTCTTACCCGATAAAATATATGTTTGATCCAACATATTCGTCACTCGGTTTTGACCATTTACAGTCCTCTATTGCGCCTTTTTGTTATTTAAGCGCCGGTCATACAATTTGCAAGTCTGGAATGGTTGACGAAAAATTCTTTGTGCATCTTAGCTATACCTAGCGTTGAAATCGTAGTTTAATTATGTTAGTTAAATACTGTATTTCTATTTTTATAGGTATACGTAATAACTCGGTGGCTTTGGGTCACTTAACAAGAGTGCTCGCTGCGTTAGTGTATGGCAATGACCTCAAGATGGCGATGCTGGTGGACCACTTCAAACCAGTGTTGGACTTCGATCGTCTCGACTCTGAACAGTGGAGCGAAGAGGAATTCAGGATGGAACTCTTCTGCGTCCTCTGTGCAAACATCGAACGCAACTCTATTGGAGGAACATTGAAAGATTACTTGATTTCGTTGGGAGTTGTACGCGATGCACTTGAATATATCGTGGTATGTATTATTCATATTGGTATTTATTAATTTGCAAAATGTGGGATAATAATAAATAAGGTTTATATATTATCACATCTTGCCAAATACATCTGTCAACACATGATGTACAAATATCTAAAATAGCATGATTCTGAGCACAATTAATTAATTATTAAATTAATAATTAACAGTGAATATCCAAATTTATAATATAATTGCCGTCATATTTCTCATACCCATTAATTTCTCTCGTGTCTCGCTCGCTTCTTCAGTCTTTCCTTTTTTCCACACAAAACACTAGGTTAAACTCGAGTGACTATTTCTATCAATTAGACAAAAATGTTGTAACTGTACAAAATCTCATGTTTTTTTATGGTTTAAGGCTTTTCTTTTAGAGGAAAATCGATCAGCATTTAATTATATTTTTATTGCTTTTAGAAACATGCTCCATGTGTAAAGCCAACACTAGTCTGCACGGACTCGGATGAGCTAAAGGAATTCATCAGTCGTCCCGCGTTGAAATATATCTTGAGATTCCTGACGGGGCTTGCTGCAGATCACGAGCCAACTCAAGTAAGTTTACTTGTTAAATTTCGACCCATATAATGGATAGCGCCCACTGTTGACGGGGCGGAGCGAGCCGGGCCGGGGCGCATCGTATTGCGAAGCCCACTGATGCGGGTCGGGCCGCATCGCGTCGGCGGATTTTTGTTACTCAGTACCAAAGTAAAACAACGAAATAGAGATGCCACTCGACGTTAAAATCGTCATGTATAGAAAGTGGTGCCATAATACGAGCTTTACTATTAAGACATACTCAATAGTGGAACTTGCCCTCTTCTCAAGGTAGGCATTAACAACTCTCACGCTAAATTAAATATAGCATTTGGTTTTAGAGTCCAATCGTAAATGATCTGAATGAGCATTTTCGACATGCAAATAGGTATTTCAATTTTGTTGGTCCGTTATAATGTGCCCTATATGTATGCTGTATTAATGCCGTTAGCTAATCGTGGGTGTAATCGCTTATTAGTTGTATCCCTTTCCTTTTTTGTGTATATTACAAGTAATCCAGTTTTTTTACTTGTTCATACTGCTTCATTAAGTTGTATCTCTTTGTCAGATGTTGGTGTGTGAGAAGGTGATCCCTATTGTACATCGATTGGAGCAAGTATCATCGGGAGAGCATGTGGGATCACTGGCAGAAAACTTGCTAGAGGCACTAAGATCTCAACCACAGTGTGCGGCTAAGGTGCAACAAGTTCGGGACTTCACCAGACAGGTTTGTAGTTGCTTTTTTTAAAGTTGCTTAAATACGAATAAATAATTATACCTCGACAAATTAACAAATATTATAAATAGGATATTACGAGTATCTAAATTATTGTTGTTAATAGGCTTGAATGAATGAGGTTTTCGATCAAACAGAATAACCAAAGCGTTTCTGACTTCAAACATAGTTTCATACGGATATGCTCAATGAAATCATTCTTAAGGTACTTTGGTAATCTTCGTAAAATTGGTAATGCAAAATAATTATTCTGATTCCCTCGTAGATTTCTTGAAATTGAGATTAATTACAAATATGCAAATAACAATAATAATATGGTTACAGGAGAAGAAGCGTCTCGCAATGGCAGTGCGCGAGCGTCAGCTGGGCGCGCTGGGCATGCGCAGTAACGAGCGCGGCCAGGTCACGGCCCAGTGCAGTCTCACGCAGCAGGTCGCAGACCTCGCCGAGGAGGCCGGCGCCGTCTGCTGCATCTGCCGCGAGGGGTACAAGTACCAGCCTACTAAGGTGAGTACTCTTCTAACTTATTTAGTAGGATTTTATAATTCGGCGAACTTCGTGTCTTTGTGTTTTTAAGTTAAACAGAAAATTAAAACATTGTTGTTTCCCAACAATCTGACCGGTTTTTTGTCATCAGAACCTTCATTACATTTACTTTCTGACAATAAATAACGGAGCAAAATAATTGATCTATCCGTTCTAGCGTCATAACATCGTCATTTTTTTAAATTTTTATACATGGTGACTTTGAAAGGACCGTCCATTTTTTTATAATATAAGCTCAAATGCTTGAACATTCATTTAAAACTGTCCATAAAAATGATTCTAGTTGTCACGCTATGATACGAGTCATGACGTCAATAGCCTGCGACTACGACTGCGGTTGATGGGAACCAGTTTTATTATTTGTTTACGTAAACCATGCACTTTGTATTTTGCGTCGGATAAAAATTGTAAATCACAGTACAAAGATGGGCTAAAATGAAAGATAGACAAGAGCAATTGTATATTATGTAATACTCTTTATACTCAAATTAATACGTATTGCTATACGAATCTTATTAATATTATAAATGCGAAAGGGTGTCTGTTTGTTACTCCTTCATGCAAAAACTGCTAAACCAATTTTGATGAAATTTGGTACACACATAGAGGGTTACTTGGATTAACACATACGTTTTTATCCCGAAACTATTTTTCTGTAGGATCATTAACCTCGCGGGCAACAGCTAGTTAACAATAATTATAATGTATTGTACAGGTCCTTGGAATCTATACGTTCACAAAACGATGTCCTGTAGAAGAATATGAGGTCCGCACTCGCAAGACCCTGGGCTACACTACGGTCTCGCACTACAACATTGTCCATGTGGAGTGCCACATGGCAGCTGTACGGCTGGCTCGGGCAAGGTAAGGACAAAGTGGATAAAATAATGTAACTTGAAATACTTTGTCAGTTTAACAAAATGTACAGTGTACACTGAACTGGTTATCTGTGTGTTTTATAGGTCATTGACTGTACTTGTTGCGAAAGTTTTTTTAAGAATCCGTGAAACTTAAATTAGTAAAACAACAGAAATATAAAAGACGTTTCAAACCTATTGAAATTCAAACAATTGAAGTGAATTTCGATAGTTTCGTTTATGAATATTATATAGACCCGTCACAAGTGCCTCTTGTAGGTTTATGTGAAATAAAGATGATTTTATTATTATTATTATTATTTATGATACCCAATTGATAGGCGTTACGTTACTTTCCATTGTACAGTCAGTTCCAAAAATTCATAAACAATGAGATTATCTTTGCTTATAATGTGAATATCGCCTACCCTGTTCTCGTTCTGGTCATTTGTACAAATAAGCAATTTTTTTTAATAAATTTGAGTTTGCTTTTGACCTAGTGGTTGCTTTAGTTTAAAAAATATAATTTAAAATGTTTGATTGATATATTTTTAGAGATGAATGGGAAAGTGCTGCTCTTCAAAATGCGTCGACTCGCTGCAACGGTCTGTTGCCTCTGTGGGGGCCTCACGTTCCTGAATCTGCGTTTGCTAGTTGCTTGGCGCGCCATACAACATACTTACAGGTAAATAATTTTATGCATACTGGAAATATCGTCAAGTAACCTCAAAAACTCTTATGTAGAAATCAAAGGTTAACAAAAAAATATTTTATTTATATTTTTCGATTTTTTTTTAATCAAGGGTAAGTGCAAAAATGTTTAATGTTTTCATAAAACTCGTATACTCTACATAAATTTAGTAGGTACACAATTTATAAACAATTTAGCAGAGTTTGTTGAAAATGAAACTGATGAACTAATTTTTTTAAAATGTATCTGGAATAGTATCTATTTTATGAAAATTTACAATATCATTGTTAATGTTCTATGATGAATTTAAAATATATTTTTATGGTTTAAATAATTCAGTATATTCGTTTCCGTGTACAGGAATGCACGGGTCACCGCGACATCGGGCACGCGTGCACGCTGCACGACCTGAAGCTGCTGCTGCTGAGGTTCGCGCGCGGCCGCAGCTTCAGCGACGACACCGGCGGCGGCGGCCCGCTCTCCAACATGCAGCTCGTGCCCGCGCTCGCGCACATGGCTCTATACGTCATCAACACGTCAGTACACACGCTAATTGTACAATCTTATTTCTTTTAAATTGGTATCAAAGGCTACTCATGCATAGTTACGGTAGTGCTCGCTATGGTCGTATTCCGTGCTGGAGGGAAGGGTAATTAGCAGACTTGTAAGCATTGTTTAAGACAGCAACGTAACAATAACGTCTATGGTGTTTATAGGCGATACTTGTCTCTTTTCAGGAGATCCGCATCTGGGTTTGTTATCTTAATAAAAGTGTCTGTTGTGATCATCACGCAAATATTTGTTCCAATTGGACGTGAATTAAAAGAATATTTAATATAAGTCTCTTACTGTAAAAATAGGCATATTTTTTTTGGTAAAACGATTTTCAATTAGTAATTGATTATAGTGAATGTAAAAATGTAAAATATGTTTATACATCAATATTTTTTATTTACCAGAAAAAATCAAATGTGGCAAACATAATAGATAAAATAACTTATTCGTGTCATAAATTAATAAAGCAGAAATTGTCAGTTATAAGGATTTAAAATGTACGTAATTTATGGACACTCTACAACTCAACAAAGCGGGTGGAAGGGATGGGCCGCCGCTCGCGCATTGCGTATTTTTAGGTATTTTACTAGAGTATAAAAAGTTGAGCATAAATTACGTCTATTATGAAATAATAAATTAATATTTTATTTTTTAATTTTTTTAAATTATTTTTGGACTAATATGTTCAGTTACGAAAACGCATATCGCCAATTTCTTTTCTGGTGATTTTACAATATTGGTGTATAATAGTTATAATGTAATTGGAACGAAGTTCCTTATCGCTCGTTGTGAAAGGGGTCTAGGCGGAAAAAATTCTCACGAAAAGTTGTAACGACACTTTTTACTGTAAGCTGTGCAGCATGTGCATGTTTCTTTCTCTCTCTCTCTCTCTCTCTCTCTCTCTCTCTCTCTCTCTCTCTCACTCATCTCTTGACTTGTCCCTTGACACCTCTCAACTTTTTTAATATGTTATTATATTGCCGTCGACAGGACCCGTGTGGCAGCGCGCGAGACGTCTCAGCTGGAGGCGGCGCTGGCGTGGCCTCCGCCGCGGGTGCTGGAGTCGGCACACGACGCCGAGGGGCCGCTCTACTTCCTCACGCTCTCGCTGCTGCTCTACCCGCACGCAAAGTGAGTATGGTGTTACAGTATGATAGTGTAGCGGCATGGGAGATGTCGCTGGAGGCGGTACGATATGTGATTTCGCATGCTCATCTTATGCAATCATATTGTTTATCTCGAAGCAAAAAAGTTATGCGAAATTAGTGGGATTGATTTTCCCATCGACAATAACGTAAAACTTACTCATTGTAAAAATTGTATCATCGATCGTAATATGAACAATTTTGTAGTGTTTGAGTATGCACATTATAGTAATTTTTTGTAAGATGTGTATGATTTAATTTAACAAAAAAGTAATACATCAAAGTTAATACAAGTGAAGATGTCAAGTGGTTTGACGAATTGATGATGGTCTCTCCAGATGGCGGTCGCTGCGCGTGGAGTGGGTGCGGCGCATGTTGCTGACGGGACACTGCCGCGGACTGTCCGCCTCCGCGGCGCAGCGGGCGCTGGCGGCAGACCAGCGCGCGCCGCAGCCCTGGGCCGCATACAAACCGTACGCTCTCTTCGTCGCACTCGTCGACCAACTGTACAATGTCATGTTTAAGGTAAACTTAATTTAATTATGTTAAAAAAAGTGGACAAGCCGTCGGCTCTTGATGGTGACAAAAACCGTCATCTACGGCCACCATCGACGTTACTTGTGTATGACTATTGTAAGAGTCAGTATTTAGCCCACAGGTCCAAGCATACTTGACGTACAATGACGGACGCCGACGGGATGGCGGCTGGAATAAGTAAGGTACCAATCCAGGCCAATTGCTGTTAACAGTTACAATTAGCTACAATATAATATATTTTATCTACCTCTCTCTTCGGGGATTCGAAATTAAAGATTCATAGGTACCTTACGATATCGAATAATTTTTATTGTTTAGGTATCAAGGAGATAGTTATTATTGTACCATATGAATATTGAAACCATTTCAGGCTTGACATTAGGATTTTCACTATTTTAGTTTATGTTCACCATAACCTCTATTCAGTATTCTGAGAATTAATAAAATAAAATCAATTTCAAATAATATTTTTATTATTACAGACTGTGTCCGCAACAACCGTCGACCAATGGCCAATTAAGCTCGCCGAATACATCAGACACAACGACGAAGCGAACGCTAAGGCTGCGGAGCGCATAGTGACTACCCTCACCGACGAACTGCTGCCGTGCGCCAGCTTCGCGGAGTTCTGCGACGCTGCCGGCCTGCTGGAGGACATCCGCGAGCCTGATGCCTTCCTGCAAGCACTCCTGAACGAGCAGCCGTGAGGCCGGCCCACACCCCCCCACTGCCTCACCTACAACGGCTGCATGGCCTGCTGAACATCTTCAGACCTAACCATATTAGTGAGGCCCCACGTTTGGACTTGATAATTTATTTGTGCACTTTAACAAATTTACAGTTTTAAAATATTTAATCTCACAATAATTAATCAAATATGTACCCGTGTATCCTGTGTAACGCATTTAATGTTGATTCGGCTTGATTTATTAAATAAATAGTTCCTGCTTCTGATTGGTTGTTTATATTTTTTAATTATTCCCATCTAAGTTATTGCAGATGGTGTCCGCAACAACCGTACAACAACAACAACAACTGGTTCGGTCATGTGGAAAGAATGTCAGATAAAGATTGACGAAGCAGATATACAATGCGAATGTGGATGGATGTAGGTACCCGGAGAGACCAAAGTTTAGATTTTTCTTGCTGGGGTAACGTTACCCCTGCTGGAAGTGTTTTTTCCGTTTATTTCCAAAACGACAACGTGCACAAATTTTTTATTCGGCGCACATTTACAGCACATCGAGCACTAATTATTTGTCCCACTCATATCAGTCGAGGTGCTACTTTCTAGCTGGGGTAACGCACACATTCACGCTATGTCCTGTCTAATTTCCTTACGGGGTAGGCAGAAAATATCGAGTGCCATCTCTTGATACTGGCAGAGCTGCCTGGCTTCCACCACATTTGTTACCCTTTCTTTTCATACAAACACGCCGGTTTCGAAAACATAACCTTCGGATAATATCCGAGCGATTTGACCGCGGAATATCGCGAAATTCGCATTGTATGTCTGCTTTCTCAATATTTCCACATGACAGAACATGCCATTTCTCATTTTAATACCACTTATTTTCAATCCCACTCTTTCTCGGATCTCACTGTTACGGATGCCATCAGCTTTTGTTATACCACAGATTTTCCGTAGAGCTCTCTTTCGACTGAATTTCTCCTACTCATTCTTTTTCTTGTCAGAAAAATATTTACCCAACTTTCGTTTCGATACAATGTTGGGATAAGTAAAGAAAAATCCAAAAGCGAATCTATCTTTTTGACTCAAAATCTCGCTTTTAAATTGCTTACCCAGCGTTCCATTCACTATTCCCTTCACACACTCCTTTCTAGCTCCGCGGTGTACTTTCATCCCTGACAAAATCATAACCATGACATACAATTTCATTCACTGAATATAAGCAAATCTAGTCTAGGTATTAAAGTTTCGCAGCTACTCGCCCGGATTGGTAACCTTATACACACCGCCTTACTTATTCCTGCCGCCATAACGTCAATGCTTGCCGTTGTCGTGTTTCGGTTCGGTGGATAAGGTAGCCGGTAAACTTACTTTTGCTCGAGACCTAGCATACTGGCCTCAAGTTGGCAACGCGCTATTACCACCTTCAGTGTCTAGGCGGCGTGAATTTCTTACCATCAGGAAATACGTCTGCTTGTTTGCCTTCCAATTACGTAAAAAAAGAAGGAGTTAAATAGGTCATCTGGTGGTGAGTGCCATGTAGGAACATGCCAGTGTAAAGATCCACCGCGTTATCTACTCCTGCCGCCATATTTTACATCCTCGCTTCAAGACCGTAAGGTACCTATAAAGTCTATGACTAGGCCACGGTTCTCTTTCACCAGAGAGATCCAGGAGAGTTATGTGCTTGTTTCCTAACCTCTCTTATGAAAAAAAAGACGGATTGCACTTCGGGGGTGCCGGCCAAAGTGAAAACTTAAATATTAACGTTGTGGATTTTTGATATTTTGGAATGGTTAGGGAATAATTTTGCACGAATTGCTTTGATTATCAGTATGAAAGTACTATAATTTATGTGGTAGAATACTATACTCATTTATTGCGCTATCGTACACAAACATGACAGCACGAACATTTGCGCAAGCGCCCTGCGCCGTTTTACGAATTTTCGATCAGGTCACTAGTCCTGACGCGAGTTTAGAAGTTTTTACCCATTCCAAAAAAATGCGCAATGCCGTTAAAGAAGTTTTCACTTCAATAAAACGTCAGAAACAAAATTGTAATTTAGGTACGAATTTTTCTGTAGATTAATTAGCTTGGAAAACGTATTATTTAATTCAAGAACGGACTACATCTTACTAAAATTTTCTATTGTATTCAGTCATAACAAGGTGATTGAATACCTACTGTAGGGTCACTCTTGACTCTCGATATCATGCGAATTGGAAATTGGAATCGTATTTAAGTCACTTTAGGTACTTTTGAACACAGAATTAGCGGATTATTAACATTCAGTTACAAATAAATTCAACGAATAGGATAAAATAATTTTCTATTTAACTTTAACTAAATGGTAATAATACGCCAGTATTGTGTTCGAAAGTACCTAAAATGACTTATTCGATTTCCAATAATGCATGAATCGAGCTTCGAGAGTAATTCTACTGATCAGAGATTTTGCCACTCGAATTTTCAATACCAGTGCTGATACTCGTATATTATTCAACATGTTACAAAGAAATAATGCTCTGGGAAATTTCGCAGTACGGACTTAGAACGATGATTGGAAGGTTATTTAAATTTGTATATAGATTCTGTATAGCCTACCTAACAACAACTATATCGTGTAAGCAGACATGTATCGGCGGTCCGGGTGATATGCCATTGACTGTGAGAGACGGCCTTCCTTCTGTGAGCGTTGGTTCGATTTCGAAATCATAATAACACCTTAGTGGTTGGCCATTAAGTTTGCAAGGTCTATAACAAGATTCATCTGTAAAATAAATGTCGACACATTAGCATTTTTACTTTTCTTTAAAAAAAGGTTACAAATCTGAAACTTCACAACGCTATTACTGACATTAATAATGATCAGTGTGACCATTCAGTATCTTTTCACTGGTAAATTGTAATGACGTGTATAAAACACGTCATTAACAAACATTTGATATCTCCTTCGTCCAACAGAAATACAATGGAGAGGCACAACCAGGGCACCCACGACTAGCCGAAGATACCACAATGTGATAGGTGGCAAGCCTATCGCCAACCGGGCACATATCCTATCCCG
>DVZK01000137.1:0-14439 GCA_018236665.1 Calephelis perditalis | reverse complement strand
ACTTGAACAAATGTCGTAAATTTATATAGATAATATATTTACATTCAATAAATTGAGTGTCTAAAGCTTTTGTGGATTTGCCAAAATACAGCGTGCTTTTTTAAATGGTTGGAAGGAAATTGCTACAAAATGTACAAAATTCGTTTCACTACGTGTAAAATCATTCTTCAACTCGCATCTCCATTGTGGAAGCACGCACCAGCCATAGTACACTAACATGTCTGTGTTTTCTATTCAAATAGGTTGTTTTCTTCCTTACACAGACTTCAGTCCTGACGATTGGGGACCGGAATTTCCGCTCAGCACGTCATCTAGATATACCATTCCCATGCCGACACTTTTCAATACGGAAGGTAAGGTTTATTTATTACTGTTAAAAATGTATCTATGATAAATATGACATATTTAAATTTATGTACCAGAAATTCAATCAAAACATATAAGTAGGAACCATGTAGTCCTTATACAACATTTGCCAAAAACATAGCTTGTATCCAGATAGTACGGAATAGAAGACAATATGTCAAGTGTATGTTAAGTGTCATAGTCAAAACTTCTTTTCCTTCTATTTTCTATTTTTTTACGAAAAACAATGTTCAACACCTTCCGTCATTACAAATATCATGTAACCATCATTGTTAACATTTATTTAATCTTGTTACTTTGTTAGTCGAATTCAGTTTTCGAATTAACAATTGATTTTTCCTAGAAAGTTCACATTCTTTAGTAACAGTAGCTGTGTGTGTAACTGTAGAAGATTTGTATTGGACACTAAAAATGTAGTTTTTGTTGTTTTTGTAATAGTACTACTATTTTTTCTTTTTTTATCCTGCTCTTCAATTTCAGGTTATAAATATAAAAAACCAAGTATAATAGAATTGGTGCTATATAATATGGCGGCCTTATTAGGAGGTGTTGCAGCTGGATATGATTTAAGAGTATCAAATGTGAGCCCTCTACATCCTACACTACAACCACATAGGTAAGGAAAAAAAAGTCATGTATTTTTTTTTATTTGCACTAAATATAATTTTTGGGGAATGTTTGCCATAATGATTGTGACCATAAATTTTAATCGACTACGATACTTCTCAACTCGCCTGTAGGTTTTTATTTTTATTTTTCGTATATTTGTTACGCGATTACTCGGTCAATAACAAACCGATTTTGTTGATTCTCTTTTACAAAATATACGGGTCATGATTCCGACAGGTGGTAATTTGTTAATTTTATCATGATCCGACTTATGGTTTTTGAGTTATATTTATTTACGTGGGACGTGGGTACATTTCGGAATCATTTGCTATCTTTCGGAAAAAGAATGATCAAATCGCAACCTGGTACCTAATAAAATACCTGGTACCGGAGTCGGTTTTTGCAGTTTTACTGCGCTTAATTATGGTTATTAAAAATAAAAATATTAAATTTTTTACTTTCTGTTATAAATTGGTTTTCAATTACTGCATTCATATGTATATTAACGGCATGCCTATTTTCAGGAATGAATTGGAGACGGAAACGTTAAGTTCAACAGTATACGAGGGTTATGGGTATGCTCATAACACATATCACGGTCCTACGCGACATCTTCGAGCTCCACTTAACGCCATCACTGGTTCACCTGTGAGTTAAACAAATTTTTAGTTTTTACATGTATTTCAAATATTTACACAATACTTTGGTAAGAAACCAACTAAGTTATCAACTCGGCTACAAATTAAATAAGTGGCATTCATTTATTTTTCCGCAGTAACATAATTATGCATTGTTATTAAATTAGTTTGTCCTTATATTAGTAATCGACGTTTATGTTTTTTCCTACTTAGTATTATTTTGTTGTGTACATCACCGTAGCAAATGTATCATTGTAATAACATTATTACTTTTTTATTTATAGATCTCAAGTCTTCAAGTCGAGGAACAGAAACCAATTCGATTCACAGACTCTCCTACTCACTATGCGCATCCCTCGTCGTCGTCGGGGTATGGACATTCCGCACAACCTTTGTCTGGCACTTCTGGTCTTGGCACCAACTATACCTCGACACAACCAACACCATCACCCAGAAGAACCTCATCTTCAACGTCAGACCACTTAGCCGACTTATACCACAATTACAGAGAAAACTTTCAACCATCACCTTCTCAAGATCGTCTGCAAGATTATTACTACAGGGCAGAACCATACGCATATGACAGAACAGCAGATTACGTAGTGAAACATCCGTATTATGGATACGACGAATCATTTGAATACAGAGAACCAACCCCGGATTATAGACCTCAATATTTAACACACAGACGGACTCCTTCGAATTCTTCAGCAACTAACTCACATGCTGAAGAGTTTTCACCATCCAGGCAATATCGGACAGAGAAATATCAAAAAGAGCGTAGAGAGGAATACCGCACACCGATTTCAGAATATCCAAGAATGTCCAATGACTATTCCCTGCCCAGGGACTTTTGGCAAGAATCTCAGGAACGTACTGAAGTTGAACGACCAGCGAATTTAGGATTAGAATTAGCTCCAACGAAATTACGATCTAGTCTGAAGAAATACAAGAAATCTAGTGCCTCTGGGGGGAGTTCTGGTGGTTCTGGGGGTGGAACGCCCACAAATCCTACCCCTCCAGATAGTCTGCCCAGTGAGAGTGATAGTTCTTACGCTTCAGCCAGAGATTCTGGCTCTCAATCTCGAGTCCGCTTTAGTCCAGGAGCTCCCGCGAGGCATTCGTAGCCCCGGCTTAACAAATTCCCTCATTACCTCGTTTGACAACTTGTTTTTTTTCCTTGTCTCAGTCAAATAGAATCTACCTCAGAGTACAATATACCTAATAGTTCCTTGTTTTCTTTTTTATGGTGAGCTCACATCAGCCATGTCGAAACAACCAAATTCTTAATATACAAGAATCGGTATTATCCAATTTACTATGTGGAAATTAAAAATTCGAAAATCCGTTTTGATGGGCGCGACAAGATGTGAGATTACTGCTATAATCCCCTTTTCTAGCATTTGGCCTAAGCTTTCACCCTTCCCTTAGTTACCTGACTCCTAATGTCAAGCTGGTGTGTGGGAATTGGTTTAGGCTTCAAGAAGTGAGTTCGTTAGTATCTTGTATATATAAATATTTATTAAGGAGTCTTGAAATTCAAGGGACTATATTTTACACTAAATCGTTCTTCTGATACTTGGATATCTCGCTTTTTTCTAAAATCTTAAATATTTTCATAAACAACTAGTTTCAGTTATGAATTTATTACCAGTAATTTTTAAAAATGTTGGAGTTTAAACATTTTACTCAAATCAATCGAATTTATTCTTTTAATGTTTCATGTTCCAAGCTGACTACCCCAATTATAGCATATGTACTTTGTGTTTTCATTTTTAAAAAATAATGAAATCATAATTTAAATGTTCTATAAAAGTTCCTGTCACTAGAAGCCATGGATAAAACGATCGAAACTCATGTCATATGAATAGAGTAAGAAATATATTGATGATTAATATAGACTCTGGTCAATACATAAGCAAGGTTACTTATGTTTTATGTGCTTGAGCTGGGTAGTTCTGATCGGCGTTTTTTTTTCTATACGTATCGAATGTTGTTAGCAATCATTTTCTACAACGTTGTAAGAATTAATATAACTATAATTATTATGCAATCACTTATTTATGATTTACTATGTGCAAATTTTACAAATCTAGTAATTCATCTTTGCAAAATGTACTATACCGTTATTGAAATAAGACCAGCTTTGTAGGAATATAATAAGTATTTATTTAAGACTGCAAAAATAAAATAAGTATGTTTTTTAGTAGATTGTATGGCGTGTCTTGACAGGGACTTAATAGCAAATAAAATGAAATTAATAACCACTTAAAAATATATTTTCTTATTATTTTACTCTTGAGATAACTTACGAAAAAATCTCTAATTTCATTTTCAATTGACCAAATTAACCTTTTACAATTTCTGACTCGATTGTATATTTATGAGTTTGTGGGTAGTCGTAAGACTGCATTGTGATGCCATTGTCGTTAGGCAACTTCGCAAGCTGCAAGTTCCAGTTATAAGATTGTGTTCATAGTACATATGATATTCGCATAGTTTAGTTGTACATTTTGTACGTAATGTTAGGTGTAGTATTTAAAAACCTTTGAGTGAAAAACAATATCTTTAATTTCAAGCACATTTTGTATATATTGGGAAACTTATATTTTTTTCACACGTTTTGGCATAAGACCATTTTGACTATTTTGATTATGCGTTGATTGTGACTGCATATGTAAAATCATATCTATAATTTAAAACGCACGATGTATTAAAAACAAGGAAGTATAAAAGACTTTGGAACTTGGACTATAAGCGATATTTTGATCTATGAAAATCTTTACAAGCATTTTTGCATGATGTTGTCCGGTTCTGAATGTGTTTATCCATCAAAAGCTTATCGTCATAAAAAGACAACATAAAAAATCTAAGTTTCGTGAATAATAAATAAGCAGTATTCTGAACACGGAAATGATAATCATTGTTATACAGATATTTTAATTTTATTTTGTACAAAATTTTCACAATTCGTTAAGAAAGAAAAAAATGCCTCAGACAGGAAATGGACTAGTAACCTTGATCTTATCTCTAAAAGTTTAGTTAATGGTGATTCACATTTCAATTTCTAACGATCATGTATAATAAACACACCGTCAACGAAAGGTTTCAGGTTCAATTTCTGCCAGCACTGTTTTTTTTTTCTTTCTTAAAATTTATTTACTTATACAGGTTTTTAACAAACTCGATTAAGTTTCTCATTTGTAGACTTTGTAATTAATTTACTTTTATAAGCAATGCTAATTGATTAGCGATTGAGATTTTTTAAATTACGCAATGTATTATTAGATATCGTTCAGGGTGTATTCGTACTTATAATAACGAACGTAGGCACAAAAATTAAATTGTAAAAATGTAAATAGTGCCCTGTAAAAGCTTGTTTTATTTATCTGGCGTTTATTTGTTGTTTCATCTTTTTATATATTTTTTTGTTAAATTATACATAGTACAAATATATTTTAAGACATGTTTTCATAATTGTGACGTAATCATGTACATACGAAATAACAATAATGATACATGTATTATGTTGTATACATTTTGTACAAAGTGATCAAAGTTGGATATTTTTTACTGATCAACGTAGCGGTAGGCAGCTTTTATATTCCACTGTAGGTGATTAGCTAGTCGGGAGTAAGCATACTGCATATCTATGATATTGTATTTGATATTACTTCGTGTAGACAAGGAGCTGGTGGCGTTTATTTGAAATTAACAAATGTATTTTAATCTTGAGGCCTACTAGGAGAGCTATCGTGCTGTAATTGGTATTATGAATTTGCAGGATGTAATGGGAAAAATTTCGTTTTAGATCATTTACTTTTTCTTTTGGCGTAATTAACGAACATTTTTAAAAATTAGGCTTAACTTCTTTTTAATAAACAAATCTAAACATATTATACTGAAATGATTTATTCTCAAATAATACTAATTTTATGCTTTTTCTGAAACTTAAAAGCATTATATTTTGATAGATCAACTTTTTTAATATATTGCTATGACTGTATAACATTTTAGCAGTTATTAATAATAAACAAGAGAAAAGCCAAAAATTCATATTCATTTTAATGGATATCTGCCATGATATTATTTTGTTTAAGTAAGATAACAAAATAATGTCGTGGCAGATATATTTATATATTTTCCTTTATTTGTAAAATGGGATAATATAGATTATTTATTGATATATTTACTGTTTAAAATATGTAAAATGACATTTATGTAAGAAAAAGTGTTAGTAAAAACTCCTGTGAATTATTTGCCGGTAGCTCCCACATTATA
Source organism: Calephelis perditalis (assembly GCA_018236665.1). Taxonomy (NCBI): domain Eukaryota; kingdom Metazoa; phylum Arthropoda; class Insecta; order Lepidoptera; family Riodinidae; genus Calephelis; species Calephelis perditalis. Next base: position 8,545 of record DVZK01000137.1, on the reverse strand, counting down.
ATCGCCTCGCTTAATATATAATGCGATCAAAAATTATTTGTAAGATGTATAACAATAATAAAATTAGCTTTGGTATTATTAGCGGAAAAAAACCAGTGCCTATATTCGCGGGGAATGGTTTTATGAGATTTTGCCATGGATATGTGAAATAAGATATTATTTACCAGAATAAGGCCAGGCCAGTAACACGTTGTATATATTTTATTTTACCGTGCAATAACTTGTAATTTTTTTTGCGTCCATTTTTTATTTTTTTTATGTTTTGTAAAAAAATCGTCGTGAATATAGCAGTATTTAATTCAGTATTTAAAGTTTATGGTCTATGTATATGGATATATTTCTCTATGAATGTTATATGTGTACATTTTTGTTCAGTCTGTGCCAATTTTATTAAATTTAATTTGAATTGTTCTAGTACAAACCAAATCCTAACCAAAAGTTTATGAATCTCGTAGTAAGAGGTCACAAATGGTCGCTTGTTTGGTTGACACTGTAAATATCGAAATTCACGGCGCGTTTACTTATGTAACTCTAGTCTTTTATTTGATAGTTTTATCTGGCTGATTTAAATTACAGACGAATATATCGAATTTATTTAAGTTGATTTGGTCACCACGCTGCAGAGTTTTGTTGGATATTTTAAATAGATTTCCATATCAAGTTTCATCAGCTTTAATGAGTATAAATATATCCACAATGTATGCTTATTGTCCGTGGGTATTTATTTTTATTGATGTAAAACTTGCACTAGTTAATTGTTGCAGTAATTTAAATGATTTCACTAGCGTGTGATGGGGTTTTATCAAAAAATGTCCTATAGAAATAAGTGAAAAGTATAATTAATTATTTTTGAATACAATACTTAGACTTTAGTGCAGAAACAACAGTATTTATTAAGTGTCTACTGCCCTGATTCGACTCACCTGGAGTGGTAGTACCACTGCCTTACCTAGTCCTGTTGAGATATCAGAGCTCGCCATTGGCGTATTTGGGATTGGAGCGTAAAACTCTCTAAAATAAGTAAGATGATGACGTCGAGTGTAATTCTGAGTTTCTTATAAGTAATATGCAATAATACTAAGATTTAAAAAAAATCAACAAACCCCCTACAAAACCAAGATGTAATGTAGCTCGGCAAGATCAAGGCAGCTTTCAAACAAAACGATTTGCATTGTAATCGGTCGATTCGTTCAAAAGTGCTGATGCCACACACAGACTTATGGCATCCGTCTTTTTCCGTCGGGGGTTAAAAATATTATTTAATTAAAATGAACAAAAATTGTTCTTAAAAAATCAAAATAGATGAAAGCTTGTTTTGAAGTTAGTTTTTTATTTATGAACTAGGTATCAGTCGAAAGCATCTGCAGCGTGGGGCCGTATTATTTCATTCCATTGTTTGTTTAGTACATTCCATATCGTTTATGGTATGTGATACTCGTGCTCAGTTGTGCATGGTAATGCATTGTTAGGTTGGTTCAGTGTGCCAATGACAAGAGATGGAGGGAATGCCTTACGTCTGTACGTGAAACCGACAAATAAAAAATAGATTAAGCTTTTTATTGTGTATTTTTATTTTATACCCTCGTGTATCGTTAATGGCAGAATAAATAAATATCTCTGGCCAAATTCCACAAATTGATCTCGCTCCAAAGTAAACAAATTATACGCTTGTTATGTTTGTTAGTTAATGATACTAAAAACGTAGATATACACAGATTCCGTAATAAGTTAACCACCTAACATATAAATGCAGACGTCGATGTTCATCACATATATAGTTGTCCCTGTCAGGATTCGGACCTGATCCTGGTATTAGTGGTCGGTGTCTGAGACATAACAGGTTATCTAACGAGTAATAGTAATCAAAGATTACAATATAATTTGAGGCGAGTCTTCGTCAAAAATAGTAGCACCCCTACAACAAGCTGAAAAAGTGGAATAGAAAATTTTACAGCTTGTCTAGGTTGATTCAACGGTGCAGTCATCATTCCGGGACTAAGCTTTATATTTGCTAGTTTCCATGATACTTGTGCTTTTCTATCGTAGTCAGAAGTGCAGCTGTGCTGCAACAGGCGGTTATTGTGAGGACCTGCTGAAATATCACCTGAAGATATCATAATGCTATTAAAAGTTCTTACCCTTAGGGCTTCCTTTGAGTCACGCAGATTTCCCGGAGCTGGTGTTCTCGTGTATTAATGATGAAATAAATGTAAAGTTGTGTGAAGAGCCTCCGAAAGTGTTTGAAAAGGTAATGAATGTAGATTAAGGCAGGCAGGTCTGCAAGGATCGTGACGTTTGGCTCTCGTTACTCTGACTACACCGTGAAGGGCTTGGCGTGAAGATATGTATGGAAAATATAGTACCTACAAGCGGTTAAGATATTCGTACGAATGTGGTGGTCTAATTTAAATATATGAACGAGCGAACGTCTGCACGTTGAAGACGCGTGCTGTAGACCCCTGAACTAAAAGGTGCGGCGCACACGGTGGGCCTGTCAATTTTGCCGCGAACGATGGCACAAAGGGAATCATAGTACCATCGCTTGACAGAATAAATAAGCAGAGGACAAAAAGACCGCAGCGCATGTTCTCAGTTTGTATGCAGTGAAGGACGTCGACGCGGTCCAACACTGCCCCGCCCCACCGTTTGCAAAGTGCCTAAACGAGTACCTAATAAATCTTAAAAGGCCGATTACCTCTTGATTCATCTGCTTTAGTCAGGTTTCAATTACGCAACATTCTTTTATTTATTTAAATATAAATATGATTATATTAGCATTTAACAATTTCGCATAACCTCGCAGGTATCCACGCCAATAATAGGGCACCACATCTATGTTTGACAGTATATAAAATAGCCAACGAATCTTCTGATGACTAAGATACTCCGAGATTGACTGGGACCCCTTTTTGGAATGAACCATATGAATTCCGGCTTAGCTGCTCATACGAAAGCTTAAATAAGTTGAATATGTCATTACCAACAGAACCACTGGTGGTCGAGTTTAGTGCAACAACTTGTCCATGTAGGGTCCACCGCCTTATCTACTCCTACCTCCATAAAAACTGTCATGTTCCAGTCCAAAGGGCAGGTAGACTTGCAGATTAGACCTAAAATCCCAACCATAGGAGACCGACACACCTAAAACATCTATGGTATGTATAGGCCACGGTTATATTTTACCACAAAGAGAGAATAATACAGCATAAAGCACAGCTGCCTTAGCGCTTAAAAAAAATAAGTAAACAATTATATACTTAAGGTGTCAACTTTTCTTTACTGATCTGAGGCTGGAATGTTAAGCCACTTACTTATAAACCAAGCTTACCACCAAACCGGGCACAAGATAAGTCATAGTACCTATTAACGAATCTAAAAGATGATAAGCGGGATAGTAGTTGCAGAACGCTAAAATTGTCCACCTAATTGGATTGATAGGTCCAGCAAGAGAGTTGTAGGATTTTTTCACACATCAAAACTACGTCATCGTAATTTGTACTCCTCGCATGATTCGGTAACTTATAGCCTATTCACTGAGACTGCGATCAAAATAGCTTTCTGCGGTTTGGCGAATTCCACGCAGTGAAGACGAAAGCCATAGGATTGAATTCAAATCATAAAATGAAATTGTTCCAATTTGCCTAAACACCAGGCCATCGGTATATCACATTTACTTATATATATTTTGGTAAACAAGTGGGTAGATGAATGTTTTAGGTGGTAATCTTTTCTTAAAAAAGGTTTACTCGTATTCAGTTCCGTATTCGCGAAGAGGAAAGCAATGGTACCACCAGGGGCACCTACGACTAGTCGAAGACACAAAGTCCCATCGTGTGATAGGTGGCAAACCTATCGCCAAACAATAGTCCGATGTTAGCTCTTACCATCAGGTACACACTCCCTTATCATATAAAAAAAGACTATTCCCTGTAGCTTACAAACTCGTAAATTTTAGTTAGTCGCACTCGCTTAGTACTAGTAGTACAATATGGGTTACTGGTTGCTGTCCTGGATTGAATCTGGATCACAGTGGACAATATTTCCTGACTTCGGGAAATTCATGATCTAATTTAAAAATTAATGGGTACTTACCAAATTACGCGACATAATTCACTAATTTTTGCCACATTGAACGTTTTACCCCATAATGACTACCGTCTGTAATCGGCTTTATTTATGGGTACCCCATAACAGATCTAGTTATATCGTTTGTTTAGCACTAACACCGTGACCATTAGTAGACAGTAATGTGACACCTCATTCAGATTGAGCCACCGCTTTATCTTGATTTGTATCCTGAACGTCAGTACTCGCAACTTTCATTCTATTTGATAAGACAACAAATACTTGTTATATTATGATAGCTCTCCTTAGGTATGGTGAGAGTCTAACCGTGACATTGATACATCATAGTTGTTATAGGAACGTCGCTATCCTAAAGCAGGGGTGTTAAGCCCGTACACTCTCTCTGGACCGGAATACGACAGTGCCCAAACATATTATATTTTAAATATTCACACAGCTCAGTAAAATTGTTCAAGCTTTAAAATTAGTATACCTTTAGACATGTTGAAACATAAATTATTAACGTAGGTAATAGCTTTAGAAATAGATTGGTCCTATTGTTCCCAATTGTTACTGCCTAGCTTCTTTAGATTTATCCAAATATACAGGAAGTTTGCTAAAGAAGCATGTGTGCTTAGTTATTAGTCCCTAATGCCATGACTCGGGCAAGTCATTAGGCAACCACAGAAATGTATCACCAAGTCGTGGTGATAAAAGTTTTGTTCTCTAATGACTTGCCCGGATTAGCATCTACTGCCTTTTGCAACTGCATTATATCAGCATTCATTTTTGTATTGAAGGGAAGGATAGCCAGTCATATTTTAACGTTGAAGATTTTAACCTCAGTCTCGTCCTGGTGATGCTATTAGCATCATGTACCTATAGTAAACGTCTTCCTTACCACTAGATAATTCGCCCAATTGATTGATTCCTTCTAGTACTATAAAAATCACGAGGTCCATGTTTCTGCATGCTGCTGCTGTTAATCCTAATTTCCTGGTAGAATCTTTTGCACAGGAAAGGAACTATAATCGATTGTATTATTTTTATCGATAATCCATGATGTATTGAAGTGCAATAAAAATAAAACATTCTTGTAGAAAAACAATTTATTTCTTATCTTTGAATCATATTCAGTGCATAAAATATATCGAGTGTTCTTACAAGCTACGTAATATTTACACAGACTGTGGCAGTCCAAGTTGTTCCAATAAAAATCTTATTATCAAAAGATAAATTAATTTCATGTTTTATTCATTATAGTTAATATACTTACTAAATATACAAACTAAATTTATTTTTTCTTACATCTCATAGTCACTGCTCATTTCCTGGAAAATTAAGTACCTAACTAATTTACGAGGTATAGAAAAAACTAAGTATCTTAAATTGTTACTAGACTCTTTGTTATGAGATTGTTTTTCCAAGTTGAAAAAACGTAACCCATGCCTGGACCAAAGCTCATTATATCCTGCATAGCAAGTATCGTCACATATACTTTTATGATTTTTCATCAAACACAAAATATTTTCCAGATGAGCAGAAGATCAGTCATTGAATATTTGACATTAATTGAGAAGCAATGAATAAAGCACAAGAAATAGTAGAGCTACCATTTTCTTTAAAAAACATTTATAATAGCAAATAATAATTTACCAACCACACGTAATAAACAAATTCAAGTAATAAAACATGGCTTAGACTTGCCTTTTAAGGTACTAACACTATTATTAAATAATGTTATTTACGGATATCTTATATCTTCATGTTACACATATTCCAATTAATATCCAACTTTAACATCAAAACCCTGCAAATATGAAATTACAAATTTTGACACTTATATCTAAATACTGGAAATCACTGAAATATCACAATCGATTAAACATTCCGTTAAATCTACGTCTTATTAGACTAAGAACTCATGGAGCGGGTTTTGCCTGCGCCCGCGGTGGTCGCGGAACTGTGGTTTTATTTCAAAACTCACGAGACCGCTAATTTATGCGGTCACATAGCCGTCTTGGTCGAAATACAATTCTACCGCGCCGCGGGAAACGCAAACCGCACGGGCGGTAATGGTGCTAAATGCGTCGTGAAATGTACTCTTACTTTTTGCAGATTATAAATCTACATTCTACAGAAGCTGCGGGCCCGTAACCGCCGCGGGCGCGGGTACAAACCGCGCCGTGAGTTCTTGGTCTTTGTCTTACATCGATGTGAATAATCTACGACTAGTCGAAGTGCTTGAATAAAATATTCTTGACACTTCATTGTAAAACCTATTTTCATTTTATAAACAAATATGTAACAGCTCATTCTTCACAAATGCAAAAAATAGACAAAGCATCATGCAGAAGTTGTGAAAAACATTACTCCCATGCATACCGTCTTTACTATGGCACGTTGCCAGATATCCCTTGCCCGGTTGATTAGTATTTAAAACAAACGAAGATTACGCACCGTTCATCTCCCTAACGCCTACTTTGTACGCGTTTGGACGATCTATTTGATATAACAAATCGTTAAATAATACATTAATCGAGTAATTCTTGTCTGCAATGTAAGCAATTCGTTTTATTGGAAATAGCAATTTTCCTTGGCTTTATTTGTGATTTCTTTCAGTATTGAGATATCTACTTATATACCTTAAGTTACAGTGGAACAATTCTCTAAATTGGTCTAGCAGTTTCATAGTTTTATGTACTTATTACAAAACGTTTTTCCATTACGAAACTCCATTTTCTTAGTTACGAGTAAGTATTAATTACAATTGGTATAAAAGCCAGTTTGTTTCTGGTCGTAAGCTGACTTGTAAATTTTCTCCACTTTTGGGTATTAGGTAATTTAACTGAGAAAAGGAACAGGTTTGTTTAATTCTTAAAACAGAAGAAGATAAAACATATCATATAGTACCTAAATTAGAATTGCAAAATACCGTGCGTGCTCTGGGTACTTTAGTAAGAAATGCTTGACATTTTTTGTCAAGATCATTTTACGATCAAATAGACTACCTACCACATTCAAATATATTAAATGAGTTTTTAAAAATACATACTTTTGTGGCAAATAAAAATTTGTAAGGGCATAAATATAAGTAGCACTGTTCAGGACGTATCACATAAGTCCAAAATAAAATGTGCTTTTTTAGGAATTGCTTTTGCCACCATCTGTTTCCATCATCAGATGAGCTCAGTATCATAATAATTATGCAAAACCATCCTATTTACACATGCATTACAAATTTCTGCTCAATCGGTAACCGGAAACTTTATTATATATTTTTCATGTGAGAGACCCCGTGAACACCCGTGTGTTTGTTTGCGGATCCTCACACTTCCTAGTGGTAACCTTACAGACATCATAGATTTTATATTGATACTAGCTGACCCAGCAGACGTTTTTCTGCTTCTATTGTGATTTTAGTAAAAAAAATTGGGGTAAGTCAATAATATGCTCACAAAATTTCATGAGAGTCGGTCAAGCCGTTTCGGAGGAGTACGGGAACGAACATTGTGAGATGAGAATTTTATAAGATAAAATTTACATTGCAAGTTAAATAAAAATTCAAAAATTCTACATACATATAGGACAACTAAAGAAGTTGAACAAAACGTTCGTTAAAATTGATTACAATTGAAGGACATTTTCCGCCTTATCACAAAAAATTGACGCCTGTTTAATTAAACACTGTTCAAAATTGACGTCCAATTAAGAACATGCTACACCAGCACGTTATTAGTTGAAAATCCTTTAGATTTTGTTTAGTATAAAACATATGTTCAACGACTGTTTAGTAAGGCTCCAATTTTAGGGCTCCTTTAATTATAAAATAGGTCATTCCCTTATATCCCTAGCTTCATCTCCTGTATCAGTATAACATTGATCCGTTATGCCCGAACCATCCTCTAAAGTAAGGTCATTGGCTCTTGTTAACTTTCACAAGGCCAGCGCTATTTAGGCCTTCCACTATTTCTGGCACTAAGGTCGAGAAAGCACAAAATAATATACTCTCAAAGATAGTTCTTACGAAGTCTATAGCAAATAAACTAAAAGGCTTTGCATTAGAAAACGTAGCATCGTTACATTTCAAAGAATACTTTTAAACTTCACATTTGGGCGTAAGGTCGAACGTAGACGGTGGTCGCCGACATTATACAATTAAACTTATGAGTAAAAGAGAGATCCGAAATATTTAACGCTTCCTTGACTCAAACATAATATATATGTTTATTTCGCGATACAATGAAGTAAATGAAGATTTACTCAAAGTCATTTTTCTTGAAAAAGCTAGATACAAATTTTAAAAACTTTAGCGTAATATGTATTTCTTCTAACTTCTTCATACCAAAGGTCCGCCACAAACATATCGAATTCCTTAATGATTATTATTTTTCTAAACAAAATGGCGCCCCAAACAAATACACTCAAATTCCGTACGGGAAATATCTGATCGTGTGTGGACGGCCATCGATTTGTTTGG